>WAAE01014792.1:0-30824 GCA_013400495.1 Nicator chloris | reverse complement strand
TTTTTTTTTTTTAATTGAAAGGCCTGGAAGGATTCCTGAAACTGCCTGCATCAAGCCTTTTGCCCATCTTGTTCTAGGAGGCAAAAATCCCTTTTTTCCTGAGAGGCCACTGTGGATCACCTGTAATGATGGGCAGTTCCCCAGCACCACAGCCTTGCCCTTCCCTGCAGGACCCAAACCTTGGTTCCAGCCTGTTTGCCGAGCCCTGGCCAGGTCCTGAGCAGAAAATTGGAACCACCATCATCTCAGCATGAGCTGGTGGCTTGTGCAGAGCTGAGATGCTCCCCAAAGCCTGAGATCCTGGCTGTGAGAGCCCTCAGAGCTCTCCCAGCCCCCAGAGCCTCCACAGCAATGGAGAGGGCCCTCACATCATGTTGTTTGTTTAGCAGAGAATGGCCAAAGTCCCTTTAGCTCGGGCTCAGGATGGCAGGAGATAACAGTGCTGGCACAGAGGTGTCAGCAAGAATCCTGCCAGGCTTTGGCAAGGGCACGCCAGGGCTGCCTCAGGCAGCACCACGTGGATTTTCTTCCCCACCTTCCCTGGTCAAAACACACCCCTACTCTGAGCAGCAGCTGGAAGTGGGATCACTTCTTTGTGAAGCTGGAAAACACTGGAGAGCTGGGAGCACACATGGAGAGTCCAGGAAGGGCAGGTTGGTGGCAAAATTGGAGCAATTTTCGGTTTCTGAACCCAAAATCCTGCACAGGTCACTGAGTGACAGCTGAACTGGAGGGACACCTAGCAAATAGCATTAAAATATTGTCCTGGGGTGCCTTGCCTTTCCTTCCCCACCCACCCTTGCCTTGCCTCAGGAGCAAAAATTCTCCTGCCCTTCTGCACAACCACGTCATGGTGACTTTTTGCTGCTCATTACCTATGTCCAGACATGTGAACACCCCAAAATTCCCCAGGTGATGTGCCTTAAATCCATCCAGGGGTTAAAGCTTCACCACAAACAGGGAATATTTTGCCATCCCTCATCAGCAGCAGCAGCAACCCCAGGGACAGGGCACTTCCCTGGGATGTGGGAGAGCCCAGGGAAGCGTCGCTCCCAGGAAAAGCCAAGCTGCACATGCCAAGATAAAAAGCTCTGGCACAAAACTGGGAAAACCTCAAGACCCAAAACCAGCAATGCGGAGTTGGGCAGATCCAAATTCAATCCCACTGGGGTTTTTTTGGGGGGGAAAAATGGTCAGAAAACGAGCAAGGTGGGCTGCTCTGTACCTAGCCATGCCAGCAGGCGCCGAGCTGCTGCTGCTGCTGCAAACCAAGTTATGGGAGGCCTGTCTGCTCCCAAACCTTGCAACATCTGCTCCTTCCATCACCATGGAATCACAGAATATCCTGATTTGGGACCCACAGGGAGCCATCAAAACCCAGCTCCTGGTCCTGCAGAGCCTCAGTAATCCCATCACGTGCCTGAGAGCGGTGTCCAAACATTTATCTAAAAAGGGGATGTGCAAAGGGTGTCGTGCCCAAATCCTGGTGCTCACCAGCGTTCCCTGCCCAACCTGCAGCACACGTGGGCAGCTAGGAGCAGGAGAGGCATGGAGAGGAGGTAAAAAAACAACCAAAATCCCACAGATCCTTCTGGCAAGTATTTGTGGCCAACAGCTGATGAGCTGGATGGGAGAAGTTGCCAAAACAGGAACCTGTGGCTCTGCAGAGCTCTGATCCGCCGGCACCAGGAGGAGAACGAGCACCGAGCTGTGTCCTGAGGAAAAGCAGGAGGGGGAGGTTGATGGGATTGCTCTTCCCAGAGTACAGGAAAGCAAAGAGATTGCTGCCCTTGCTGGGCTTGTGCTTCTCAAACACCTCCCATCCCTGTATTTTATGGGTTTAAAAGCTTCCCCAGGTGGCAGAGCTAAAGGCTACATCCAGCTGGATCTTGGTGACATCAGTGCCCGCCCTCCTGGCAGAGATCCTGCTTTGCCCAGGTCAGTCTCCACCTTGGACTGTCCTTTTCCAGCCTTTTCTGGTGCAGACCCCTCTTCCCAATTCCAGCCTCCTGGCACCTGCACTGCACTGCCCAGGTGTGCCCCTCCACACCCAAACCCAGCTCTGCCTGTCCTCTGAAGACACCCTCAGCACTCAGCTGGAGGCCACAGATGGCTTCACTGGCACAGCGTGGGGAGATCCACGAATTCTGCTGGGTTGGGGCAGCACAGCTCTGGATTCCAGCTTTTACAGACTGGCAGTTTGCTGTGCTCACCTCTCTGATGGGCACCAAGCAAAGAGCAGCAGCAGGAGCTGGGAGGGAGAGGCAACAACAAAGCAGTGCCCAGAGCGAGGGAATGACTTAGGTGGCGGTTCAGCCTCTAATTGGGACAGGATTGTCACCCAAGGATCTCAGCCCAGGAACACAAAGCTCACAGGCCAGCTGTGCTGCCCAGTGATGGCAGGAGAAGCCCCAACGCCCCTGGCTGCATTCCCCAGGGAGCAGAGGCTGCAGGTGGATCTTACCTGAGGTTGGGAAATCTGGGATTCTGGCCATCGGCACCACGCTGCACGCTGCCCTGACCCCAAGGCACGTCCCATCCCACCCAGCCAGAGCTGCCGGGCGGCTCATTCCCGGGAAAGAGGAGTACAAGGCAGCACAAGCTCCACAGCCTGCACTGAGCCAATGCACAGCAGCTCTGTCCCAAATCCAGCCCTGGGCCCCGTCCCCCAGCGCCAGCAGCAGCGAGGCCACTCCTGAGCCCCCCCCGTGCCACATCCCCGGGCTCCCTTCCCGAGGCAGCAGCACGCCCTGCCCGAGCACAGCCGGCACCGCGTGGAGCCAGAGCCATGCAGAAAGTCAGACACCACGAGGCAGGATTCAGCAGATTCCATTTAATGTCATGTGCATATATATCCATACATTTACTTATGTCAATGGTTTGGATGTGCGTGATGCCAGGTCTTGAAAAATCTACTCCTTGGGTTCCGTCTGGGAGCGTCAACTCTCTCAAAAACCAGCTCAAAAACCAGCTGGGGTGGGGTTGGGCTGTCTAAAAAGCGACTTTTAGCCCCAAAAGTTGCCAAGGTAAAGCCGTGAATTGAGGGCAGAGCTGAGCCCTAAATTCCCACCCAGCTCTGCAAATGCCGTTGCAAAGGGCTACAAGGCGGAACCCCTCCCTCCTTCTGTCCCTCCCTCCCTCCCAGGGAGACAGAACCGATAAGGAACCAGCTGCTCCCGTTCAGCATCCCAAGCAACAGCGAGGCAGAGAAGCAGAAGCAACACCCCACCAGCTTTCCAGGGCACGTTTTGGCCAAGGCCGAGGAACAGGGCAGAGAGGTGGAGATAAAGCATCCCCCAAAAAAAAGAAAAGAAGGAAGAAATGACACTTTCACCACCACGGACACACAGAAATTGGCTTCTCTTTTTTTTTTTCTGGTGTCCAGGGGCCAGCATTGGCAGCTCCTGGGGGAAGGGATGCCCCCCCTGCCCTGTGCTGCATCCCAGCAGTTGCAGGGTAGATTTTTCAAGGCCTGGAGATGGCTCCCAGGAAGGCTCCTCCTGCCCACTCAGCATGGATTGCATAGCATTTATTTCAGATAAGGCACTGTTTTGCCCAACAGCAATTCCACATCAATGCAGTTCCCGTACAGTCCACGTTGGATGGCCTACAGTGCAATAACATCAACTTAAAGGCAAGGTTTGGAAGAATAAACCCAGCTTTAAATTTCAACTGAATATTAAAAAGATAAAGGAAACTACATTTTTCAAAAGCCTTTTTTATTTTCCTTCACCATTGTTGTTTTACAATACAAATATCACCTTGTGAATACACAAAAAACCTACAGAAGATAACTCTGCTTCACATAAAATACAGAATGGATATATATATATATTTTTTTTTTCTTCTTCTTCATTCTTTTTTATAAAAACTATTTTTGTTCTGCACATTGGCAAGTTTAGGAGACTTCCCCAAACATACAGTATGTATGGTAGGAGTGAAAACTTAGAATTACATGCAGTTTCTGCACAAATATTTTAAAGAAATAGATTATCTTTGTTGGTTTTCAACAGCACTTCGATAAGGGGATGGAGAAACCATTCATAGTTCACTCAGTGATCATTTGTAAAATTCTTAAAAAACAGGAGTTCATGGCTGTTTTGCTTTTTAAAATCCAGCTACCAAGTAGACAGTAAAGTGATACTTGTTTAGCTTGACCTGCCCACAATGTGTGAGCAAGGTCAGACCCTTTTTATTTAGTGGGGTGGGAGGTTTTTCCCTACACGTGGCAATTTCAACATTATAAGCAAATTTCCAGTTTAATTTAGCTATAAATGCAAAAATTAGTAATTATACAGTATATATAATTCTGCTTTCATGGAATACTTTATTTTAAATAAAAACATTTAAGACTGCCTACTGACCATACAATCAAGACAAGAAAGGCACTAGAAACATAGACAAATCTCTCTCTCTCCCAAGAAGCATTTTCTTTAAATTTTTTAACTCTCTATTCTCTGACATGTAAAAATCTTTTTAAATTTAATTTTTTTATTCATACACGTTCTGAAAAATAAAGTTAGGAAATACTTAGAAAATCACTTTACATTTTTTTTCTCTCTTTTTTGGTGGTTTTTTTTTTTTTTTTGCACTTTTTTGACACAGTCAGTCACTGCAGATTCTACAAAATCAGGATTTACCAAACCTTTCTGTGTCTATCATCTTATTCGTAGCACGGTGCAACAGGTAGAAAGATTTCTTGATTTCACCCAAGGCAGATATTTAGAAACCTTCATATAGTCATTTGCTAGAAAATGGCTTACAGCCCAATCTTTGGGGCAAGAGATATGAAAAGTATGTTTTCCCAAGAAAATAATATGCTTTGTTCCCAGACGTGACTGGAAAGACCAGAACTCATGATATAAAAGCTTTTCATCTATGTTGTCGCATCATATACAAAGGAACATGGTGATGGGCAAATGCAAATCCCAACTCTATGGACAAGAAATGTGTAACAGTGCGTGATCAGTTCAATTCTCTTTATTGTTGTCCAACGCAGATCCTTTGGAGAGAAAAAAAGATCACAGTGCTTACCAGGTGACTGAACGGGTCAGGTCCGGGGAGCTGCTGAAGAAGGGGTCAGGGAGCGGTGGGTTTTTTCTTTATGGCATCTTCTCTCGGCGTTGTGAGCACTTGGGACAGGTCCTTTTGGGGCCGGGTGACAGCGTTACGTGTCGTTCACCAGGCGGCTGTACTTGACCTGCCGGCCCCGCGCCAGCGCCGGACACCGCAGGGGCCAGTGGTAAGAGCGAGGTACAATCCCTTGGACATTCTTCTCAAAGTACTGGAAGGGCTTGAACCACCAGACCCTTGCCAGGAGGTTCGTTTGGGAAGCTTCTTTTAGCACCTGCAGGCAGAGGAGGACAGCAAGGGGGTGACTCGAGGGCGGGGCCTTTATTCGCGCCACTTCAACCCGGACCGTTCGTCCGTTGGTGTCCTGCTTCCTGCTGCTCCCAAAATCTCGCCTCCCAAAGGGATCCCAGCCTCCCTGCACGCACCAAACATTGCTGACCTCTGTCTACAGGACCTCAGTTTTTCCATGGGCCCGCTCATTCCATTCCCAGGAAAGGAATGAGTGGCCCATAGCCCAGTGTCTGCTGTCCCTTGGGAATGAAAACGCCATCCCAAAGCACGGCTGTTCCCTGAGCGCCTCTGAAATTCCACTCAGGAGTCACTGAGTAGTCACTGAGTAGCTCAGGAGTCACTGTGGGGCCTGGCTGCGTGCCTGTGGAGCCAGGAGCAGGGCATGTCCCACCTGCAGGAAGTCAGAACCCTACCCTGCCCTCCACACGCTCCCAGGCTGCTCCCACCTACCTTTTGCTTCTCTCAGCCATGAGCAAGCCCCAGCTCACAGACACGGAGTGGGCAGGCCCCGAGGGAATTATCCAACTCCTCGGCTGCCTACTTCCCATGCCAGAGCCAGGGATCCCTCTATCCACCCACCCAAAGGGAATACACAAGCACGGGGCTCGTACACTGAGCTTCATCTCCATGTCAAGCTCACGTGTCAAATAAATCCACTGTTGCTTTTCATTTTAAGGCCAGGCACAAGCCCCAGCACGAGGAAGGAGAGAGCAGCACACCAATGTGTGCTCAGGAAAGGATCCAGGGACTGGCATTTCCCAGCATCCTGGCAGCTCAGGGCAGCAGTGTTAAGCCACCTCCTAGGTCACATCAGGCAGCAGAACAGGAACATTTCCACACCAAGGGCTTTGCTGAAGCAAGTCCTCAGCAGGACTCGGGGCACTCCTGACTCCAGCACTTCCAGCTTGGAAGCACCACTGTTCTGAGAGCCCAGGAGCAGAGTGGAAGCGTGGAATCCTCTGGGGCTGTGTGACAAGAGCTGCACAGCGTGGGCACAGACTCTTGTGGAACACAGTGCCTGCCAAACCGACTGAACATCAAAGGACACAGAATTTGCAAACGGGCATTTGGCTAGAAATGCCTATTGGATTGGTAGAAATGTACCACGAGGCTTGGCTGTGGTGTATGGCTTCAGGCAGCACCAAACCAGTGCAGTAACAAGGGGGGAGCTACAAGGCCTTCAGGGGGCTGGAGCCAGATGACCTTTAAGGCTCCTTCCAGCCCAGGTCATTCCACGATGATTCTGTGATAGGACCTAAAAATTTGCTCTGTCACAATATAAACTCATTTCCTACCATGATAGGAGGTCTTTATTAAACTTAATTACAGCATATGTCACAGATAAGCAAAAGATCTTTGACCATGAGCACAGGAAATATTTGGACATCAATACGCTGCTAGGGACTTAAAAATGTCTCTTAACTCCCTTGTCCTTGTGCATTTTCTCTCACAAAATCATGGAATACCCAGAGTTGGAAGGGACCCACAGGGATCACTGATCCAGCTCCTGTTCCTGCACAGACACCCCAACAACCCCACCCTGGGCACCCCTGGGAGTGGTGTCCAAGCACTCCTGGAGCTCTGGCAGCCTCAGGGCTGTGCCCATTCCCTGGGGAGCCTGGGCAGTGCCCAGCACCCTCTGGGGGAAGAGCCTTTCCCTGATCTCCTGCCTGACCCTGCCTTGGCACAGCAGGGGAGGTTTCACTTCCCTCAGCATTGTCAGCTCCTCTCTGATTGCTCCAGTTCACCAGCCAGGAGAACTTGCCACCACTTGGAAACACTTTCCAAAACCGGTTCATCTTTAGCAATGCCTCCTCCTGTACCTCGACAGACCTGTGGCACAAGCCACAGAACAACAGGAAAAACCCAGCTGGCCTCAACAGCCAAACAAAACCAAGGCAAAAGAATCTCAATGGTTTGTTTTTCTATCACAAATGTGGCCACCTGGCCCAAATTCAGAAGGATTTCAAAGACTGAGGTTACCCAGGGCCAGGAGAGCCCTGCCTGCCTTTGGGAAGACCTTCCCATATTTTTGTGGTCAAGACACAAGAAAAATCCAATTAATGATGCCTCTTTCTCCCCTGCAAACCCAACAGCTGGGGGGAAGAGAGGGTCTCTCCACAGGACGTGGGTGAGCCTGGATATGCCCTCCCCATAAGGCTACAGCAGGAGCATCCAAGGAGTGGGAGAAACTCACTTGTTGGTTGGCCATTGTGTGGTACCACCAGAATAGCCTTGTAGTGATGTAGTAAGCCACCACCACGTCCACAGTGTAGTGGTCATGAGCAAGGAGGATGCAGAACATTCCCACCATGCTGAGTGCCCAGCAGAGCCAGTGGTACCACCAGAGTCGCCGTGGGGAATCTGCAAAGGAGCACAAGCAGAGGTTACTTCCAAGTGGAACCTTATCAGGACTACTGCTGTGATCAGCAGAGGTCATGGACTGCAATCCTGCCTCACCAGACATGCCTGTGCTGACACAAAGAGCAGGAATGCTGAGATCACAAAATAAGTAGCACTCTCTTAAGGTGTAACTTAAAATTGTCCTCAGGGTAATGAGATCCTTGGAAATGAGGAAGGTTATGAAATCTTTGAGAAAGATATAATATACTCTGGCCAGTCAAATTAATCTACTTGTGTTTAGATGGGATACTGGGAAGGAATTGTTCCCTGGGAGGGTGGGCAGGCCCTGGCACAGGGTGCCCAGAGCAGCTGTGGCTGCCCCTGGATCCCTGGCAGTGTCCAAGGCCAGGCTGGACATTGGGGCTTGGAGCAGCCTGGGATTGTGGAAGGTGTCCCTGCCCATGGCAGGGGGTGGGATGGGATGGGCTTTAAGGTCCCTCCCAATCCAAACCATTACAATCCCTCTGGTGAAGAATTATTCCCTGATATCCAGCTTGGGGCCACGTCCTCTCCTCGTGGAAAACGCAGGTCCTGTAACTCGAATCCTGTTTGCCAGTGAGCACAACAGAAATCCCTCAGGCAGGAAGGAATCCCACAGCAGGAGAGCAGCAGGGCACTCACACTCTTTGATGAACAGGTAGGTGAGGGTTAGGATGACGGTGTGGCCACTGTACAGGTAGTCCCCACACATGTTGTGGGAGCCCGTGATGGACAAGCCTCCGCCAGCGAGCAACTTCATTATCCTTCGCAGGTGAGATTCCCAGTCTCCAAAGAGCTGGTGGAACAGCAAAACACAAAGGCACAGTAAAACACCACAGCAAAACATCACAGCTCGAAACAATGGCTTTGACCAGCAATTTGGCCTTTCAGTCCTTCTCCCTTTCTGCTTTGATCCACAAGATCAATCAGCAGATGAATAAATCCTCAGCCCTTCCCAACAGCTGGCAGCACATTTCTAGCAGGAAAAAGACTGGAAATGAGACACGAGTGTTTTGATACTTTGCACCTCTTGTAGTTGGTGCTCAGGTGAGATTTTCCTTCTGTTCAAGAGGCACTGCACTCTAAAATAAATGAGGTTTAATTTAGTTCAATTTGTTTAATTTGCTGGTAACAGCGCAGGCCCTACCGGTCATCATCCAACAGAAACCAGGAGGAACTGCCCAGGCTGAACAGCCAGCTGCCAAAACCAGGATCTGATGAACAGAAGAGCATCTCACTCCAAACCCTAAGGCCTTGGAAAAGTCTGCAAGATTATTTCTTTCCACCTCCCATTCCAACAGAAACATCTGTGGTGTCTGTCAGAGCACAGTGCCAGACTTGTGCTTTGAATCCACAGCAGTCCAGACAGGGATCTCCCTGCACACCCAGATTTGCTCTGATCCACCCCCAACCTCAGCACTGGCTCACGGAGCATTCCTGAAAAAACTTCAGTTTGCCCAAGGAAAGCCAAATCCAAACCAAATCCTTCCCTTGAGGACACTCTTGTCCCTCCCCTGAGTGACCAAGGGCAGCTGGCACTGCCCAAGACTTTGGCTTCTCTCAGCTCTTGGCCAAGGCCAAATATTAAACAAATCCAGAACAACTGTATGCCATGGGACAACCAGGATGTGTGGAGAACCTCTGGGAGCCATCAGGAAGCAGGGACTAATGGATCCATGCACGTGTGTGCTGCATCCTCACCTCATTTTATGGTGTTTGAAAATCCATGGAAACCACTGCACTGTCAGAAGGAAACACAGATTCATCCAGGAGGGCCATTATGCTTTTATTTTAAAGCTTGGCCTTGCTTTAAGAAGTGGAAATTAATAATTTCTGACAGACTTGAGCATGTTCTTTGCAGGAATTAAACATTTCCTGCTAACAGTTGCTCACAAACACTGAACTGCTCCCCAAAGCCCACTTCTCACAATCATATGGAACTCAATAAGGTGTTGAGAGGTTATTCTTTTCCCACCAGTACATTTAGAGCTCTCAAGAAAACCCAGCTTTATCCTTAATCTTGTCAGGGCCCTCAGCCTGTCTCTACTTGAGTAATGAGAAGGATTTGCCAACGCCGTAAATTCCCCAATCTGGCAGATTTATTCACTTCAGCCCATAAATACCTGTGTTCTCTCTTTTTTCATTTCCTAGCAGCAGGCTGTTCAAACACAGTGCTGATTCCTCTCCCACTCACTTCTCTTGCCAAAATCCCTCCAAAAGCCACAAAGGTTCTGCCTTGGCAAACACTGGCTGGGCTTCCCCGAGGAACCAAAGAATTGTGGCTTTGTTTGGATGTGCCAATCTCCACCAAAACAATGACAGCACGTGGATCAAGTCCCACCAGGATTTTACTGCCTCTACCTCAGTGATTTTACAACCTGCCACCTGATTTATGGCTGTGCTTCTGCCCTTTCTCCTGCTTCAGCTGTGTCATAGCACAGGCAGCCCCAGGAAGTGCAGGAAGGACCAGGATTCCAGCAATGCTGGGGTGACCAGAGATGGATGCAACACCACCAGCCCTGTCCCATCTCCACCCTGAGCACGTGAATTACCCTTCCAGGCTGAGCACAAGGGTCAAGCACCTCTGTCCCAGTAGCCTGGTTTCAGCCACAGCTTTCACAAGCCTAATTTATCCCTTGGGAGTCAGTGCTGGACTGGGGAGGAGGTGAGAAGCCCTTGTGCTAACCGAATTGCAAAAACATGTGCAGGAGACAGCCTTAGGAAAGTCTCTCTGGGCCATTTTCAGCCATGAATCATATTTGGATTTGACACACTGAGGTGTGTATTTATTTAGAAATCAGTGACTCACACATGGCAAAAGTTGCACACCTTCAACAGCTTCACTGGGGACAGAAACACGCTGATCACACAAATCAGTTGAAAATGCCACAGAAATTGGGTAGCTCAGTGCTGTGAAAAGGGTGGGAATTCCTGCACTGCCCCACAGCACCTGACAACACCTCCACTGAGAGGGCAGCCAGCGACCTGCAGAAGGGTGTCCCTGTCACACCAAACCAGAGTTCTCACAGACTGGTTTGGGCTGGTTTGGGTTGAAAGTTCATCCCATCCCACCCCCGCCATGGGCAGGGTCACCTTCCTCTATCCCAGGCTGCTCCAAGCCCCAAAGTCCAGCCTGGCCTTGGGCACTGCCAGGGATCCAGGGGCAGCCACAGCTGCTCTGGGCACCCTGTGCCAGGGCCTGCCCCACCCTCCCAGGGAACAATTCCTTCCCAATATCCCATCCATCCCTGCCCTCTGGCAGTGGAAACCCATTCCCTCTGTTCTGGCACTCCAGTTATTGATGCAGGGTCCCTCTCCAGCTTCCCTGTATCCCTTCAGGCCCTGGAAGGAGCTCTGAGGTCTCCACACAACCTTCTCCTGTCCAGGCTGAGCAGCCCCAGCTCTCCCAGCCTGGCTCCATAGGGAAGAGATTCCAGTCCCCTCAGCAACTCCATGGCCTCCTCTGCACCTGCTCCAACAGCTCCTTGCCCTCCTTATGCTGGGGGCACCAGAACTGTGCACAGAGTTCTGGGGGGCTCTCATGAGAGCAGGGCACAGGG
The DNA here is from genome assembly GCA_013400495.1 of Nicator chloris. Taxonomy (NCBI): domain Eukaryota; kingdom Metazoa; phylum Chordata; class Aves; order Passeriformes; family Pycnonotidae; genus Nicator; species Nicator chloris. Next base: position 19,518 of record WAAE01014792.1, on the reverse strand, counting down.
GCAGCATCCCCTCCCTTAGAAACACTGCTTGAGAAAGGAGTTTTGGGACCAGCAGCACGAGGGGGAAACACACAGATCAGAGCACGGCAGGGCAGCCAGAAGGAGTTTACCTTTGGAGAACACTTGAAATGCATTCCAGGTACTGGGAGTGTAGTCACATACATGGTAATACACCGGTACAGGTATAGTGTGCCAACTATACAGAAAAATCTTCTGCTAATTATAGACCTGGAAGGGAGAACAAGCAGGCAAAAGTAAGGGAGTCACTCGAGGCAAACAAAACCCACAAAAGTAAATAAAACAAACCACCTGTTTTCTCCTGATGCTTTGGAAACTTGTGACACTATCAGCTTACACCTGGGAATGCTGAACTATGCCACAAATATTCCCACACCTTCCAGGCCAGGAACACAGGAGCAAGTCAACTCACACTGCCTTGAAGGTGATTACAGGAAACCTAAGGATTAGGGTGCAAAAGCCTGTGCAGATTTGGTGCTGAAGACATTAAAGGGGATTTCATACCCCACACCCCTCCATTAGCTGTGGCCCTCACTGATTTCCTATTCGAGGCAGGGGATAAAGTTACAGTATTTTCATTCCAAGATGAAAAGGAGGAAGTTTATTTCAGCTGACACACAATTTAGTGATTACAAAGGGTCTCCTGTATAACCCAGAGGAGCGAGAGAACACATCTTTCCTGAGCAGCCTTATAAAGGAAGCAGTTCACATCAGCAAGGAAAGCTCCCAAATAAAAATGCAGAGCTGCTCTGGCTGCAGGACAGGGTGGTTGCAGGGAAGCCACTCAGCAGCCACAGCTGCAGAGACATTTATTAGTGAGGGCTGATGTTCACAGAGAGGCCAGATGCAGATCTGGGGTATCGTGAGGTGCTTCTGCAAAACCAGCATGAGCACCTGGGGTAAAGGATGGGCTCAGGAGGGACAGTCAGCCCCAAAACTGCCCCACTGGGTAACACCTAAAAACACCTCAAAGAAAGACAATTAAACCTCTCCTGCCACGTCCACCAGGACAGGAGCAACCTCTGGAGAGATGCTAAGGAGAGATCACTGCCAGGGTTACAGCAATCAGGGTGAATCCAATTACAGCAATCACTCCTCGTGTGCCGCTCGCTAGAGACCCAGTGGGTTTTGGTTCATTTAAAATCATTGTTCTTTGCACTTATGGCCATAGGAAGCTGCAGGTTCTGGCATTCACAGAATCCAAGAACAGTCTGGATTGGGAGGGACCTTCAAACCCATCCAGTGTCACCCCCTGCCATGGCAGGGACATCTCCCACTGTCCCAGGCTGCTCCCAGCCCCAATGTCCAGCCTGGCCTTGGGCACTGCCAGGGATCCAGGGGCAGCCACAGCTGCTCTGGGCACCCTGTGCCAGGGCCTGCCCACCCTGCCAGGGAACAATTCCTTCCCAAGATCCCATCCAGCCCTGCCCTCTGGCAGTGGGAAGCCATTCCCTGTGTCCTGGCACTCCAACCGTTGTAAAGAGTGTCTCTCCTTCTTTCTTGGAGGTTCCCTTCAGGCATTGGAATTCAGTTGTTGCTATTTTGCTCACTTTTAAAAAAAATAATATTCCTATCCAGCTGAGCTCTTTCGAAACTCAAGACTGGCCATTAAATGTTTCAGTGCTTTTGGCACAGTTAACAAACTGGAGGGCTCCACCCCCAAAGGAGTATGAGTTTGCAATGCCAGCTCAGTAACACCTTTGGTGCCTTGATTTATCAGGAAAAATTCAACCCTTGCAGGGTAAACACATTTTGCACTGGAGTACTCACTCCTGTAACACAGTATTCCAGACTTTTTCTTCCCTCTTCTGGTGTAAACACGGGCAAAGCTGTGAGTTAAGAATGATAATTATTAATCTTGCTCCACCAACTGAAATTTAAGTGTGGAGGGCACCGTTCCAGTGGGGCAGGGCTTCTCCTGTGCAGAGTTTTTCCTCTAAGGTCTCACCCTTGTGCCTTTTAGAACCAGTCGTGAACCTGCTTTTTTCTTTATAACATAAAGGCAAACAGGGGGTTGGGGATTAAAGGCTGAGCAACACCATATTCTGAGAGACCAAAGAAGTGGCAGCATTTTACTGAGCACTGAATTTCTATTTTTAATTAAAACTACTGCTTGATTTTGCTGGATTTGGCATATTTTACCTTAGGGAAGTCTGAGAGAGCTCTGCACTGTAATATAAAGAAAAAATAAATGTAAAAAGCCTCCTATTTCCTTTTCTGCAGAGGATTTGTGTGAGTGTGAGACTCAGAGCCAGCGAGCAAGTCCAACCTCCACACTTATTCCTGGCCCAGAGAGCTCCATTCCAGCTCTGCAGACCTCAGCAGGGAGCACACTGCTCCTTCAGCCCCATGAGCCAACCACACGGCCAATCTTGGCACTGTGCTTCTCCCACAGCACCTGGGAATGCTTCTCAGAGAAGTGAATCTGCCTCAGCAGCTTCCTTGAGCTCCCTGTGGAAACTCCAGAGTGCTCCTGCCTTCAGGAGAGACACCAGCCCAATCCCACGCCATGGACAGCACTGGAATCATAGAATCACAGAATGTTTGGGTTGGAAAGGATCCTAAAGCCCTTCCAGTTCCACCACTGCCACAGGCAGGGACACCTTCCACTATCCCAGGGTGCTCCAAGCCCCGTCCAACCTGGCCTTGGGCACTTCCAGGGATGAGGGAACAGAAGTAAGGAAGGCCCATCTGCCCCAATGCCCTCCCTTTACTCCTGAATTAAGTTTCAAATGGCAGAGATAACCCCACCACAAAAGGGATTCAGCTCTTTCTGCAGCACTGAGTCACCACCCCTTTGGTGTGCACCATCCAAAACCACAAGAACAAGGTCCTCCAGATAAAGCCACCTCGCTGGGCTCCTGCTCCTGCCAGCACCTCTCCTGCTCTTCCTTTTCTCCTGGTCTTCTCTTTCTGCTGCTCAGCCACAGCTTGGGCCTCTCGGACCTTGATCCCTCTGCTGACGGATAGAAAAGAGGGATTTTGGTCTTCAAAACATTCCATGATCAGTGCATACACTGACCAAGCTCTGGGACTCCCTGGCATCTTCCCCTAACACCAGAGAAGGCCCTTCCAAAGGGAACTTCCCATGGCAGAGGGTTGAAATGGGATGATCTTTAGGGTCCCTTCCAGCCCAAACATTCTGTGATTCTGTAACATAAATAAAAACAAACACCCCAAAGCAAATGGGGACACGGAAGGGGGGACTTTCACATCTGCCAGTGACATCAATATATGCGTGTTACCATCAACTCAACTCACATCTCACTGCTTCAAAATCTCCAAGGATTCTGCTGTTCTTCACCTACAGGCTCTGCTCAGCTCCACCATAAGGTGTTTGATCCCTGGTATGGCCCTACTAACCTGACACCTCTTTCTTGAGGGCAGTCCCACACCGCCTCCTCTAGCTGTTTCCCTTGGGTTTAAGATCATGGAATATCCTGAGCTGGAAGGGACCCACAAGGATCATGGATCCAGCTCCAGTCCCTGCACAGACACCCCAACAATCCCACCCTGTATGGAGCAGCCTTGGGGCTGTGCCCATTCCCTGGGGATCCTGGGCAGTGCCCAGCACCCTCCTGGGGGAAACACCCTGCCCTGATCTCCAACCTAAACCCTCCTGGCACAGCTCCAGCCATTCCCTTGGATCCTGGTTCACTGCTGCCCTCACAAGAGCATGAGTTGTGCTCCCTCTGAACAAACAGTGAGTTCAGAACACCGTTTCATCCAACCCATGGCTTTTCACCCATGTAAAAGGTTCAAGTTTCCCATGCAGGCAAACACGAGCAGGGTTGTTGCTCAGTTTCTTAGGGAACATTTGGACCTCTGCCTTCTGCACAAGCAGCTCACACCGCGCGCGATTTCGGCTTTGAAAACCGAGATAAGTACGTCACAAGAAGCTTCCTTTTGTTTGGGTGCAAACCAGCATCCGCCCTCCAAAAGCTGTCAGAAGCACTCAAGTTTTGAAAAGGTTTTACTTACTTGTATTTTAAGAGCAGCCACTGAACAAACCACAGTCCTACAAGGATCATGCCGTTGACTTCACAAATAGAAAAAGCCCATTGCACCCGATCGAAGCGATCAAAAAATGCATCTGGGAGGGGAGGCTGCACCTCCTTGGGAGGCACTCGTTCATGAACCACCGAGATAGTCACCGTGGTGAAGATGAAACAAAAAAGTGCATAAATAAAAGCCAGGAAAGTCTTGCCCCACTCCATGGGATATTGCGAGCGCTCCGGCTCCGGCATGGGGATCTTGATCATCTCCTTCTTGAACCCGTTGGGGACCCCGTTGAGCTTGAGCGCAGCGCCGAAGCCGTTCTGGCGTGCGGCGTCACCGGCGCGCACGTGCCCGTTGGTGTGGCCGTTCTTGTGAGCCTCCATGTGGTGAGCCATCTTCAGCCCCTCGATCATGTTCAACAGCCGCTGGCCGCTGTCGGAAGACACGCGGGACAGAGGGGACCTCTTGAAATCCTCCTCCGTCAGGTTGATGAGGTCCCGCCCGGTGAAGCTCTTCAGGGGCTCACAGTACTCCGGCACGGCATTGTCCGTCAGCCAGCTGGTCACCTCCTCGGGTGACCACAGCACCACTTCTTTCATCTCACCGGGGACGGTGGCACATGGGCTTTAAAGCGGGCAGCAGTCACTGCGGCTCCAGCGCGGCGGGAAGCTCCTCCTTGGCTTCATCTTTTTGGGTTTGGCCAGAGGCGAGAGCCCGTCCCCACCCAGCCGGCACCAGCACGCGGGCGCCACAGCCAGCATAGGAAACGCTCTACTTCATCTTCGTGTTGGCATTCTTCTTCCTGGGGAGGGGGACAAAAACCCAACACCAGGCATTAGGGCAGCGTTTAGCCTGCAGTTCGTGGCCAAAGCCAAAAGTCCTGCACAAAACCAGCTGTGTTTGGGATGGACAACAGACTCTGGAGGGAAAAGAGCAGCAAATTTGAGCTCCAGCCTTGTACACACAGCACTGTCCTTCCCGAGCTCGCTGCTGATTCCTTAAAAGATTTAACACCAGTTTGCAGCTTGTGGGAAGCCTCCTTCCCGCTCTGTATTTGTTACATTTTCCATTTCAATGCTCTAGTCCATGAGCAGCACCCAAATTTCTCTTACAATCATCATACTCATGGATTTAAGGAGCTACAGAGCAATGCTTGGCATTATTTATGGTAGAAACCTTTTCTACCCCTCACAGACTGTTACCTTAATGCAATGTGCAGCACCAGTGATTGAATACGAAACCTATTTTTCATTCTGCGAGGCAAAAATCATGAAATCACACAATCCCAAACTGGTTTGGGTTGGAAGGGACCTTAAAGCTCATCCCATTGCACCCCCTGCCATGGGCAGGGACACCTTCCACTAGACCAGCTTGCTCCAAGCCCCATCCAACCCACCTTAGAACTCCTCCAGGTGCCACACATAGTCATCAACATTAAAAAAATAATGTTGATAAGCAAGGATCTACTCTCCAGGCCAAAAAAAGCAGCAGGAAAATCAATAATCAAGCAGATTAGCCTGAAAATAAACCGAAGCATTTAGGTATGCAAGTATTTAGCCGCTCTGTGAGGTATATTTGACTGTTCCCAGGGTATATGGCTCCAATTCAAAGAAATTTTTTCTAAGAGCTAAAAAAAAGGAACCTTGGGAAATTTTTTTTTTTTTTTTTTTTTAAAGTGGAACTAGGTAAGAAACTTCTATACTCAATGAACTGCAGAAGCAGCTTAGAAAAGCTGATTGCTTCCAGTACAAAAGTTACAAGACAGAAATTACTTGCTTGGAATCTCTTCCTGAATTTTTGAGACAAGAGCAGCAAACAAGGCAGTGATGACCACCACCATCAAATCCTCAGGTCTGAGGTGTTTATTCAACCAACCAACTAAAACTGCTCCTCCCCAGAGCAAGGAGAGGAAAGCAGTGGAAGCCCCACCATCCCACAGACCACGTGCTCTGCTGCAGTATCGTAAACATGAAGTGAGAAGGTAACGGCACGGGGAAAAAAACCACTTCATGTTTTCAAAAGTCAAATCAAGCCTTTATCAGCTCTAAGAATATTTTTAGCCTCTTACAGCCTCCCAAGTGTTTGTGTTTCATCAGAGAGAGCAAAATTGTGACTGAGGAAAACCAAAATAATTTAGCCTACTGGCACAATTTCAGCTGAAGTGGCTCAGAACAGACACAGAGCTTTACTCCTATGCAAACACGACCACACTGCACATCAATTCATTTTTTTGACCTGTTACCTCCAAGCTCAGCAAGAAACACAAGGTGCAGATTTTAATTTGTTTTTCCATGGAATGAACTGTGATGGAAGAGGAAAGACAAAGCGTTGGCTGGAGGGACTGGCAGTACTTTGGACAGGCCACCTCTCACTTACTGGCCACACCAGGAATGTGCACATATTTAAATCCACACTTTGGACAGGCCACCTCTCACTTACTGGCCACACCAGGAATGTGCACATATTTAAATCCACGGAGCAAGCAGGGGTGAAGATGGCTCTTCCACTTTGTGCACATCTGTGTTGTTTTGAAGCAGAAGTGAGGATACAGCTCTATTTGCTTCCTTTTCTTTCAATACTGAGGAAGGCTTTCAAGCCACAGATTGCTTCATTATTCAAGTTATGTTTAGCAAATCAGTATTTAGTTACAGAGCTCTGAACATGGAGAAAGGGTGGCCTGAATTATTCATGGTAACCCACATTAGAAGCTCCTACAAGGCCGGGACTGAGCAGTAGCTCAGCTCCACCCGCCCGTCTCCGTGTGCTCATTTCAAATCCCACCTCTGGCAGCACAGATTCCCAACAGACAATCCTAACAAACTCCTTGTTGCTTCCCAGAACGGTGCCTCGCAATGTTGAGGAAGTCAAAGTGATTTCTTTTTAATGCTGTTCCCCCAGCCAAGCTCTGAACCTGCAGCAGGGCCCAGCTCCCCGTGCTGCTTCACAGCCACAGCGCTGCCTCTATGAGCCTTGTCCTACAATCCAGCCTGGCTTTGGGGCTCCACGAGCTCTCTGAGGGCACCACGAGGTGGGGCAATATTAATGACACCTTTTCAGGTTTCAACTCTGGAGTTTCTGAATCCTAGCTTCCCAAATCCCTGAACCTGACAGAGCAGCTTCCTGTCCACCCCGATGACGTTTTTAAGGATTCGGAATCCCAAAGACACAGTTCAGGAGCCTCTAGCCAGCCTTCAAACTACATCTGCACTGCCAGGGAAGGTCTAGATTGGATACTGGGAAAATATCCTCCACAGAAAAGGTCATCCAGTCCTAGGATAGGCTGCCCAGGGCAGTGGCAGAGTCACCATCCCTGCCTGGAGGGATTTAAAACATTTATAGATGTGGCACTCAGGGTCATGGGTTAGCGGTGGCCTTGGGAGTGCTGGGGGAATGATTGGACTCAATGAGCTTAGAGGGCTTTTCCAACCTAAACCATTCCCTGATTACATTCCATGCAAAGCTGCCAGCAGGTTCTAAGACAAGCTCCAGACGGAACAATCTGTTGCCACCTGCAAATAACACTCAGATACTGGCACGAGAGCCCCAAAATGCTGGTGTGACCCCAGGATACCTGGCCTGGCAGCCTGACAAAGACCAAAAAATGTGTGCCTTGCAGTAAAACTGCAGGTTTGGGCAACAGTGCTGGAAAACTGCAGGTTTGGGCAACAGTGCTGGAAAACTGCAGGTTTGGGCAATAGTGCTGCAAACGACGATCAGTTCCAAACTGTGCAATCCCAGCCTGCTGCTCTCACACCACCAGTGTAAATCACTATCAAGCACCTTTTGCAAAAGCAGAGTAAATGATACAGGAGGAAAGGCAATCCTCTGCTAAGGACACAGGCCATGGAGATGAGCTGTTTTCACTGCGAGTTAAAATGAGGAAAACCAACTCGAATTTTTAACACCGCTTATTATTCAAGCCTGTTTGCACAGCCTGTCTAATGGGGGAGGAGTAGGCAAAAAAGCTTCTTTACTCACACCTTCCAGCTTGCCACATTAAAAATTCCTCATTCCCTATGGTGCATCCACCAAAGCTTGATGGGGTGCGGTTTGCAAAAGCTACGGGGGACTCACAGCTCTTACTGACACCCTCCCTTCCACAAAAGATCTCCCCTCCACACAAGCTGAAGGCAGAAGGTGGGGACCAGTGTCAGCTGCAGCCAGGCCACATGCCCAGTTTCAGTGTGGTCCCATGAGGATGTGGCACACACAAACCTCCCCAACTCTGACAGGTTCTTTAGCCTGGGTGACTAAAAAATTCCCTCCATCCGCAGTAGAGCTGCCTCATTAAGGAGCCTGAACCCGACAAGGAATTATAAATAACAATGTGATTATCATAACAATACCAACTGCACCATGATAATGATGCTGTGGAATACCAGGACTTCAAAATACCCACACAAGAGCGAGCAAGATGAAATCACCTCATCCAGGGCTCCAGGTCACACCTCCTCGTGTTTACAGGACCTTTTCTCCCAGTTCCAAGCAAACACTGAAGTGCTAACTCAAAACATGGGGAGTAATTCCCACCACCACTTCCATCTACACCTTGGCCACAGCCACCCCAGGGGGTTAAACAACTATTTGGGGTGCACCGTTACAACCCTGCCTAGCAAGACAGTCTTGCTTTGCTGGGCACAAGCAGCAAAGGTGGGAGCATCAACCTTCTTGGTTTAAGAACAAGATAATCAGCCAAGAAATCATCAACTGATTACTCCTCCACACTTAGAATCATGGAATGGTTTGGGTTGGAGAGGACCTTAAAGCCCACCCAGTGCCACCCCTGCCATGGAAGGGACACCTTCCACTGTCCCAGGCTGCTCCAAGCCCCAAAGTCCAGCCTGGCCTTGGGCACTGCCAGGGATCCAGGGACAGCCACAGCTGCTCTGGGCACCCTGTGCCAGGGCCTGCCCACCCTGCCAGGGAACAATTCCTTCCCAAGATCCCACCCAGCCCTGCCCTCTGGCAGTGGGAAGCCATTCCCTGTGTCCTGGCCCTCCATCCCTTGTCCCCAGTCCCTCTCCTGGAGCCCCTTTAGGCCCTGGCAGGGGCTCTGAGCTCTCCCTGGAGCCTTCTCCTCTCCAGGTGAGCACCCCCAGCTCTGCCAGCCTGGCTCCAGAGCAGAGGGGCTCCAGCCTTGGGAGCATCTCCAAGGCCTCCTCTGGACCTGCTCTAACAGCTCCACATTTTTCCCATGCTGAGGACAAGGCCCAGGTCTGGGGTCCCCCTGCAAGCAGAAACTGTTCAGTCTCACAATTAACACTGATGAGACAAAACCACATCCACCTTAAACCAGCAAAAAACCACCTCCCATGTCAGTTTGTTCATCTCGAAACTCCTCCTAAAGCACTTTGAAACCCAACCAAAGCAAAGCAAAGCTAAGCCTTCCGAAATCAAGTGGTGCCCTTCTCATGTTTTTGCTTTTATTCTCTAAGCTTTGTTGCCAGGGCAACAGTCACTATAGAAATCAGTCAAATAATAAGCTATTTCAGCAACTCATCACCAGAAGCCAGGAAATCCTTTCAGAGGCAGTGGGTGTGTTCCACTTGCAACCCTCTGCACGCTTCCCAGGCAGCCCAGAGAAGTTGAGAGAATCCGACCCTCGGTGAAAAATGAGAGTCTAAAAGAGAGAGGTTCGTAAGCACAGCTGGAAGACACAATAATGGTCTTTTGGCCCTCGGAAAACAAACACTGATGTTCACACTGAGAATGTGTGCACACAAATGAGCAGGAGAAAGCCATCTGCTGTAAGGACTGAAGATCTAATGCTTTATAACCCAGCCCACCAGTGAGTTCCCCAACCCCAGTGACGAGCAGGAGTTACACAGAGACCGAGTGGCCCAGATAAAAGCTGGGAGCTCTTGTCCTGTGTTTTTAGAGCACAAAACAAACTGTTCACAGCAGCAGGGTCTGAGTCACTGCTACAGTCACCTCCTCTCCAGCCATTTCATCATGGCCAACAATAACGCTCTGACACCTCAATAATTGGACATCCTGTACTTGACAAGCACCTCTGCACACCAATTTGTGAGGAAAGGGAGCTACCTGCCACAAATTGTGTGTTGGATAGCCCTAACAAGCTCTCAAGAAGTGTTTCCCTCCCTGCAGGACAGACTTGCCTCCAAAGCAGCATCACCCCTTCTGCACCACTAACAAGCAAGAAACTGCTGGCAGTGCAAAACTGGCCAGTGGAGCTGGCTTTGTGCTGGAAATGCAAATATGTGCAAATATAAAATAGCTGTAAGTATAACAGTGAGGCACAGGTGGGCTCACAAGTGGCACAGAGCTCCAAGATAGGTTTCCAAGGTCAGCCCCAGATGGAAAACATTGGCCTGTGGATGGGGAGTCAGAGAAAGTGGAACTACTACTACAAAAAGAGAGGCTGGGATGAAGATGCAAAGCAACGCCCACATCCCCTGAACAGCCACTGACACAGCTTCAGAGGGAGAAAAAGCCCTTCCTGAATACTACATAAACCCCTGAGCAGCCTGTTTTTTTCTAAATTATTTCATCCAAGAAGAAAAGGAAACCCTCACCATATAGTTTCTATCCTAATTGAATTTAAAAAAAAACAAACCAAAAAAACCCACCAAAAAATAAACAAAAAACACACACACACAAAACCCCCCCCAAAAAAACAAACAAAAAAACCCCCACCAAAACCAGAAATGAAAATCCACTCATGGGTGTAACAGCTCAGAACACAAGCCCAGAGTTGAGCACGGAGGATTTAAAACCCAAAGCACCTGCAGCACATTTGGATAACCAAATGTGGATATCCAACAAATGGATATCCACAACTGTGGATGCTCACATTTGGATAACCAGCTCTAGACAGGAACACCACCAGGGAGTATTTCCTTCCATGAGACTCCACCAGAGCTTGGAGCACCCTGGTCTTAGTGGAAGGTGTCCCTGCCCATGGCAGAAGCTGAAACTGGATGGTATTTAAGGCCCCTTCCAACCCAAACAAGTCCCTAATTCTGTGATTTACAGCCCTACACCTCAGCTTTCTTCCTCTCCCATCTTCCTAGTGCTTGGCAGTAGTTATGAAAACCAGCAAACACTCAGGAGGAGGCCTCACCTGACCAGCAGTCTCACCCCAGGAGCAGCTGCTAAGCAGGGCTTTTATTTTCCCAGGATGGAAATCCTGCTTGCAATGATCTGGGGATGGAAAGGATGGGGCAGGGAGGAGGGCAGAGCAGGTTGAAGTTGCAATTATTTCAGGCTTGCAAGTCACCCCAAGTCAGGGAGGCAGAGCCAGGCACCAGGCCCAGAGCCTTTCTGCCCATTCCAGGGGTAACCCAAGCACACATCCTATATTGTACCCCATTCCATAATCCAAATGTCTCAATCCTAAAAAATCCCAACATCTGCAATGGGAGTGTGTCACCCCAATTTTTTGGCCTTCTAATAGTTATAGTTACTCTAAATTCTTTCTCATAGATTTTCTGTAAATAAGAAAATTGGTTTTGTTAGTTTTATCTCTGTTTACATTTGTTCTTAAAAGAGAGAATCTTTTGATAAACAACTGTTTTAACCAGTGTAATTAAAAGTGTTAACTTTACCTACCAATCATTAAACTGGTCTAAAATACTGTATAAAAAAAGGCAAATTTAAAATAAAGTAAATTTAACCTTATAAACTAACAGAGTCTGTCCCTTCATTTCGTATCCTATTACAACAGGAGGGGGACCAATACTGGCTTGTTTTTGAACAGCTGCAATTTGAAATCCACGCTCCCCACCCCAAATGCAAAGGGGGTGTGAAAATATTAACAGCACATCACAAATCTTTTAAAATTAGTTTAGACTGGATATTAGGAAAAAATTCTTCCCTGGGAGGGTGGGCAGGCCCTGGCACAGGGTGCCCAGAGAGGCTGTGGCTGCCCCCGGATCCCTGGAAGTGTCCAAGGCCAGGCTGGACCGGGAGCACCTGTAGAAGGTCCCTGCCCGTGGCAAGAGGTGGAACAAGATGAGCTTTAAGATCCTTCCAACACCATCCACTCTGTGATTTTATGAATAATCTGCTTAGACACCAGGATCTTCAATGCTTCAGCAGCTTCCTCCAGCAGAACCAACCCACCCAGCACCCCCCAAACCAAGGCACGCCCCACGGACACCACGCTGCGCTCAAACCTTGCCCGCGTGGGATCTGGACAGGAGCAGCCCTGAGCGTCTGTGGCTCTGTGCTCAGGCAGCAGCAAGCTGTGGCTGCTGTCCCCAGCACAGCTGAACACACATCCCTGCCAGGCCTCAGGATCTGGGTCAGCCAGAGACAGGGCAGGGCTGGACACAGAGCCCCGCGTCCTCGCACAACCCCGCAGACAATCCGCGACTGAGGAGCGCAGAGCGATGCTCGCCGTCCTCCTGGGACCACCCGAACCTCCCCAGGCTGATGGACCAACAACAAACACCTTCAAAGGAAAAACAGATGAAACACTGAAAAGGCAGGAAAAGTGGGGGTTTTTTCCCTACAAGGCAGGGCAGAAGGATGGAAGCAGGAAAGTAAGGAGAGACTAAACGTTTGTGACATGCTCCATATTTTAACTCAGTTAGTGCAGGTGTTCGGGGTTTTTTGGTGAGGTCTTTTTACCTCCAGTGACTACCTAAAAGCCATTTATTTTTAGAAAGTCAGATTTGTTGGAAACCTCTGGGAATCTAAGTGGCAGCATGAATTTAAAATTTAAAAAATCATGGGAACAGAAAGGGAAGTTGTGCCCAAGGAAACTGAGAGCAGTCTTGTGACTGATGGTAACGTGGCTCTGAAATGCAGACTCCAGCATAATTTGCCAAACCGGCCATGCAGATTAGGAAATGGAAACCTGGCAGAAATCACAGAGAAAACAGATCCTCACTGAAGACTTAAATCAGTTACTTGACATATTTTTTTAATATTAGAGTTTGTTACTGGCCATGTATGAGACAGTAGCCAGACCACAACAGTTGCTCCCTCCCAGCTGCCTTTGCCAGGGTTGTAACTAAAGCAAAAGAGAAGTAAGTTTACATGCTAGGATTCCCAGCCTAGAATAATATTTCCATATTTCATTAGCAATATAAATATTTTATTTCAAACATCCTACTTTTGAAGTCCCAACACATCAGACCCACATCAAAAAGACTCCAAGCCTCTAGAGTTGAAATGTGAATATCTGTAGATCTTCACACACAATGTCATTCTCTGTACTTCAGCTGTTACTTTTCATAAACCCACCCAAAAGACACACCACCAACATGGTGGTTGTGGCATTTTGTTTTCTCTTGGAAAACAAAACCATCCCTGGGTTTGCCTTTATTAATTCCGTTTCATGCAACACCAAGTGTTCCTTGAAAGATAAAACACCACACATATTCAAGATTATTTCTGGTATAAATAGTCTGAATTTTTGAACAGAGTCCTCCTCTTTCCAGCAATACGTGCTCAGAGTTGCACCAAAAGTCAAATAAGTCTCTTCAAGACATGTATCTGCAGGAAGGAGAGGAAGGCTCTTATTGCATAGTTGGTCTAGAAAAATCAGAAACACAGGAAAGGGAAGGGAAGAAAAAGGAAAAAATGTCAAACCACCTTGATTGCCAACAGGTTATGGGTGCACAGCCTGCATCGTAGGGATGTCAGATCCCCTGACATTGCAGATGAACTGTCCTGGCATCCTCCTTTTTGTGGTTATGCAACAAGCAGGAAAAGCCCTCTCGGTTTATTTGCCAGATCCCAGAACCTTTCTCTACTCTCCATCACAGGAAGCCAAACTCCTCTGATTGCAGTGGAGATCTGCCACTGCTGGCCTTGGCCTTGATGGCAAAAACACGCTCCAGCAAACCCCGTGTGGCTGGGGACAAATCCTCCCCTTCCCAGTCCAGCCACCCAGCACCTCCTTCCTCAAGAGTCACATGGATGGTGTCAAACAATTCAGAGCAGCTCTGGTCCCTGCTCCAAGAGGCTTTTGCCTTTTACAGGCAATTTCATCATTGCTGCTCAGTGTTTTGGGCACTGAATGCGACACTGATGATTCAACAAGCTCCAAATTTCAGAAGCTGGTCTCCAGAAACCCAAGCCATTCCTTGCCCAGCGCTGCAAAGTAGCTTTATCTGTGTGTCAACTACTCCTACTCATTCCATCAACTGTTCCTACTCAGTTGCTCCCAATCCATGTCAGATGTGACACTGCTCCCATTGATGATCTGTGACACCAACAAACCCTGCTTACATCTTGCTGCTGACAAGTGGGCACTGAACCCAAAGAACAGGAATACACAACACAATACACATCCTCCCTGACACACGAAGCATTCCGTACAATTTTAACTGATATATAATTGAGGATCACAAAACAACACTGAAAACACACTTCATTCCACACTGACAGCTATGGTGACAGTGTGTACCACCAGGTACGTGCCAAACAACTGCCCAGACCACAAGCTGAGTCACTTGAAGTCATTACAGTGCGTTCAAAGGGGGCAAAATACGTTTTACATATTTCTCTCAGCTCAAAAATTATGGTCAATTAGGTTCACAAAGAAGGAGAAAGAAGGGAAGATAAAAAACTCAGATCTGCCATCTAACTGTTCTGGAAATTATGAGTATTTCAATAACCACCTGAAAGCCTCAGAAGTAAGTTCCTCCTGCAAAAACATCCAATTGCCTCTAAATTCCTTTCCTAGTGGCACACTTGAGGCACAGGGATGTGCCTGTGTCATGTTGTCCTAGCACCTTTATGAGTTGCCCATCAGCTACCCAGTTATAGACAATCCCAGGGAATATCTCTGGAACAGTGGCTCTCAGCCATCCTTTCTTCTGCAGGCACTCACTGCAGTATTTGGAACACTGAACAGGAAAGACTGGATGGCTGGGTAACAGATCCACAGGCTGAACTGGTAGGATTTGAACACGTCAATTAAACCAGTTCCAAAAGTAACCCGTCATTCCAGCCAAACAAGGGAATCTCAGCCAGAAGTACCAGTGAAGTGCGACGAGCTTGTGCTCCTGCCATGGAAATAAGGTTGTGTTTAAAAATAGAATCCCAGAATGGTTTGGGTTGGAAAGGACCTTAAAGGCCATCCAGGGCCATCCCCTGCCATGGGCAGGGACACCTTCCACTATCCCAGGTGGCTCCCAGCCCCGTCCAACCTGGCCTTGGGCCCTGCCAGCAATGGAGAAGCCACAGCTCCTCTGGGAAGCGTCTGCCAGGGCCTCCTCACCCTCACAGGGAAGAATTTTTTCCTGATATCCAAGCTAACCCTGCTCTCTGTCAGTTTGAAATTAGAGCAATATTACACCTTCTGAACTCCCCCACCTGGGGAACGCTGTCATCCACCACTCACCCATATGGTTTTAGCCCATTGCAAAGCAACCCAAAACGGAGTGCAAAGTTCAGCCCGCGCTTTGTCCGCCCTTCACAGCCAGAAATAACTAAATCCCCTTCAGTCAGATGCCTTCTGAATGGGTGGGCATGTGATCCCTCTCCTCCTGCCACAGAAGGGATGGAGGGCTGTTAGCTGCTAGAACGACGCACAGCCTCGAGCAAACTTTCCTTATCAGCCTAAACATTTCCTTTTAACTAAAAGAAGGCAAGCCAAAACTTACACTACAAACTGGAAGATGCCCTCCTGCAGATGTGTTTCCTCTCACGAGGCTGTGCATTAGGCAGGAGGGGTTAAAAGCTGGTGTCATTCCCTCGATCCACCCCATCGAGCACATCGTGGGGCACCTGCCACACGCTGCTCCCAGCAAACACAGCGGATTGCTTGGATAATCTCCGTTGGTTTAGGCACTCAAAAGCCACGTCCACCCTTGGAAAAACAATTCATAAAAGTCAGCATTCCGTCTTGGGAAAGGGACACGGGGATTAACCACTTAATCCATGAAGGGACGCCCGTCGCTTTGGAAGGATCACTGCAAAAACAAGCCTGGGTTTCACAGCTGCTGTTACACAAACAGTTCACGTGCAACAAGGACCAGCCCTGCATCTTACAGCAGCCAGAACTGCAGGAACCCGGTGGCTCTGTTCTTCTTCCACGAAGAGGAACCCAAACAAATCAACCTCTGTCCCTTCTGTGGCAAAGTATCACACAACTGACCAGCTCCAGAAGAATCCGCCTTAAGGATCCTCAATTATTTGTTGTTGTCAAGTGTGAACAGATGAGAGGGAGGGAGGGAGAGGAGGAAAGATTTCAGTCTGCAGTCATGTGCATGCCATAGCTCTCTGCAAGCAGGTGGGTGAAGCTCACATTAGCAAGGTATTAAGGAGAGCAAGGCAGGGATGCCTAAGAGGTGCTGCCTGAAACTAGTCCCACTCTGAACTATCTCCTCTGCCAGATGGATCAGGAGATCCATGGCCACAGAGCCATGGCTCTGCCACTGCTGGGGAAGGATGGGAGATTGCAAGAGTATTGGAAAAAGCTGCTGAGGCTGAAGATAAAAGGGGAATGGCCAAGTAGATAATGAAGCAGCAGCTATGCAAGAGACTGTGATGCTCCTTTCCATCTCCTGCAGCACAGCCACACAAGAGCTTGCTGGGAAAAAGCCCTTCCCATTGGTAAATACTCAGGAGACACAGTCCCTAGGGATGTCGAGCAGGATCCAATATCCCTGCTGCATGTGAGTAAGCAAACAAAAAAGGGGAATGACAATTCTGCTGCTGCTGCTTCTGATGTGCACAAGCTCCTTGAGCAGGAGGGTTAGGTGAGGTGTTCTGGTGCTGCAGAAATTCTTCTGGGGGTTTAGACTGGATAGTGGGAAGGGATCATTCCCTGTGAGGGTGGGGAGGCCCTGGCATCAGGTGCAGCAAGCTGGGATAGTGAAAGATGTCCCTGCCCACGGCAGGACTTGGGATGAGAGGATCTTTAAGGTCCCTTCCAACCAGAACCATGCTGCGATTGGGTGATCTGACAAGGAGCCCTGGAGAGCAAGACACTGGGAAAAGTCCCTGCAGGCACCTCGTGACGGGCTCTGTGACCCCCCAGCACTCCCTCCAGGCCTGGGAAATGCGTATGGGCCTCCTGAACACATCAGCAACCAGAATATTTTAGGAGTAGAAAACAAATAAGGGCCACCTTACCACAGCTGCTGCTTTACCCACCCAGCCCACAATCTGACTTGCTCCACAGAACTGTCCTCGAGCTGTGCTCTGACACGCAGCCTTTTAGATAAATCTCCAAGACCTTCTAAAAGATGGCATTTTGATAAGAGGTTATTTAAAAAAAAAATCTTCCATGTAGAAAGTCATGAAAATTCATTGTGAGTCCTCCAGGAATGCCAGAGCTCCTCCAGCAAGCAATACAAGAGCTGTTGAAATAACTACTGGTGGGAAAAATACAACTGGAAACAAGGTCAACTACTGCAAGTGTTCACACAAAAAGATATTAAACAGTCACAGAAGCTGGACTTTGGGGGTTGTTCAGGCCTTTTTGTTTTGTTTGTGTGATTTTTTAGAGGTAAGGGTGGGGCTACTAGATATAGCACAGGATGGTATAACACATGAGATTCTCTTTTAAAATTATATTAATATCTGTCCTCAGGCATTGGGTCTGAAAATAACCTAAATTCACAACTATTTCATGTGGGTGAGGGGATAGAAGTACAGTGGCAAATATCCTGATGCAATATCCATCTCACCCTGTGTGGCACCACCACAGCACTGACAACGAGGGTCTGATTCCAGGTTTGACTTCACATCGGCAGTGAAACAATGTGGGGACTGGATCTTATCTGATCCTTAGACAAACTTGTGCTGGTCTGCATCAGTCTGAAGCGTTGAGACATGCCACATATGGCACCATGTAAATTCAGATTTAATGGGGACACAGTTGATCTCAGCCCAGAAAAGCCAGCAGCTCTTGGACAGCACAAGGAGACCATGTTCCTGTCTGGTTTGGGGATTTCTTGCCCTCCCCAAACACAATCTGCAGGAGACAGGTTGCCAGCAGCAAGGCTGCAGGCTCTCCTTCCTTTCTGGAGGAGCAAGGTGGAAGGATCAATATTCAGGAAGCTCTTGAAAAGCAATGGAACAATGGAACAATGCTCCCTGGGGAGCAGAGCAGACACAGCACCAGCCCAAAATTCAGGAAACCTGGAGCTCCTTAGCCCACTAAAAGCCACTTCTTGCCAAGGAACCAATTTCCTTACACTCTCCATTAAATAAAACATGAAGGGCAGGCAGAGACATAAAATACGAATGCACACACATCTGAAAGCAACAAGCCCTGTTATTGTAGATGCTGCATAAATCACTGAGGACAAGGAGACTTGTGTCCCTTAAGGGAGGGCACAGAATTTGGGGTCAGTCAGCAGGCAAGGGAGTTTGATATTAAGAAATGCTGCGTCTATATTTGCCTTTGTGATCTGCAAGATCTGCCTAAAAATAGCAAAAATCACTTTAGTTCATGTATTATTTAGTCAGGCCAGATGGGTGAAAGGCAGAATCAAGTCTCAAGACAAATATCAGATGATTTAGGTGTGGGCCTCCATCAAACACAGCACTTGGAATGGGCTGCCACAGCACAGAATCCCAGAATGGTCTGGAATTGATAAAACCCCTCCTGCCATGGGCAGGGACACCTTCCAGTGTCCCAGGCTGCTCCAAGCCCCATCTTGGACACTTCCAGGGCTCCAGGGACAGCCACAGCTGCTCTGGGCACCCTGTGCCAGGGCCTCCTCATCCACAGTGACTCTCACTGGGAATTCAGCCAAAATGACCAAAATGGTCCTTTCTGTCTGATTTCCCTGCCTGGGGCCACGACAGTAGTTATGAACTGCACTGTTGAAATTTAGTGCTGTATCTGTTTTCCAGAGCTTTGCCACACAAACACAATGTCCTTACAATTCCAAGTGTTACCAGTTACCAGTGCTGCTTTGGCCAATTTCTCTAGGGAAGAATAATAGCTGTTTATGGAAAACTTGCCCCCAATCACTGCCATCTCCTTTTTCTTGAGATTTTTTATTTCAGGCAGTTGCCTGACAAATAACACTGCTCTTTACAATGCACAACATCTTGCCTTTTTTGTGTTTGTACAGTTTGATTTGAAAGGCACAGCAGCTTTCAGACAGCTGGTGGCAGACAACAACCTCCAAGTTCAGCCAGGAGAACTCTATAGGTAGCTGAAAACCACTTTCCACTGTGAAAATGTGGCCCAAAGTATTTTTGGACTACCTATTTACTACTTTGTATTTACAAAGTGGACTTGAGGTGACCTTGTGGCCAGATGGATGAGCTGAGATGAAGACTGTGCTCAGCTGTGTAAGTGAATTCTCTAGGACAGGACATGCAAAGCTCCAAGCCAGTGGTGCTCAGGTCTTTGAGGGACTTCACACTGCTCTTTCCTACCTTCCAGGACTACAAAGCTCAACAGGTCCCCGCTGACGATCCAGAAATTGCCAAGTCTGTCCTAACGCTCAGCTTGTGGATGCCTCTTCCTTTGATGATTCAGAGGTTCAACAGAACCAAAAGTCATCTTCATGCCCAAAGTTATCTCTGAGTATAAAATCACAGAATCCTGGAACAGTT
>WAAE01014791.1:0-31657 GCA_013400495.1 Nicator chloris | reverse complement strand
TGTATGTGTGTATGTATGTATGCTGCCCACAGCACACATGAGCAGTGAGGGCCCATAATATAAGAGGGCAACATAAGAGGGCATTCATTGGAATGCTAGAGCAAGCATGATTCACCTGGACCACAGCATCCTCCCTCCTCATCTCCAGCAGCTCCCAGGAACTGAAGGACTGACTGGTTTGATGCACTAAATGAAATGTCTTCACAGACCTCAAAAACTAATGAACCTGGGCTCGCAATCCTGTGCAACATGCTCACAAAGTTCAGCACAAAACAGCTTGAGATTGCACGAGGCAGAAAACTTGCCATTTACAGAATGAGTTTATCAGAACTGATTTTTTTTTTCTAGTAAAAGCTGTTGTACATATGAGCTCAATTTGATGCTGCATTGTTTAGTGGCAGACAGAGATAATACAAAACATAATGCAATTTACCGCTTCATTTCTTCATAAAGTCTACCCTGAAACATTTATTGCTCCATGTTACAGTAGAGAAGGAGTTTGGCAAAATGAGTAAAGTAGGGAATCTGGAAAACTATAAATAGTGCTCTCTGCTTTCCTAAATAATATTTCACACTATATCAGGTCTGACCTGAATTAATTGTCTAAAATTTCTAAACTCCAGTTAGTCACCCTGGATTAGACATTGTTTAATCCATTGATGAAATGGACAGCTCAGTCTGCTCTGCTCATGGACGTTGGTAACTGAGAAAACATTTTAAAAGTGTAATCTTAAGCTTCTGATTTTGTTTTCAATTACAACATCGAAAGCATTGAATTTTGCTCAGGTTTCTTCTCAGCTGTCAATCACATAAGATTAACAACTTGCACTATTAAAAGCAAAGGATTTTAAAACTAAGCAACCAATGCTTTATGGGTTTAGTCTGCTTTCCAACTTTTTCAATTGCAAAAGCCAGATTCTGTTACTTCAGCCCTGAAACACAGAGCACCATATATGTTCTTGTTCACACACTAACTGTAGACTTCCTTTCAAATACTGGAGAGAAAAAAATTTACAATCTTTCTGTTTTCTGGGTAAAACGGCTGATAACCTCTTCTTTTTGCTTCTCTATTACCCTCCAAAAATCCCCTTAATGACATGCCAAGCATGAATTTCGGGGTTGACTATTTTTATATTTTTCCTCCCCTTCTCACCCTCAGTTCTGGAAAACACATTTCTCTTTCAATACTTCTGTTAGAAATGGTGGCTATTTTAGCTGTTGCAGTTAATATGCATTTTGGGATACCAGCTGGTGTCTCTGTAGAGTACTGCACTGTGACATGTGGTAGATGCAAGTCAGATTAAGGTTAGTAATCTTTCTTCTGTATTCTGTTGCACAGCATAGATCTACCTTTAGCTAGTCTATAAAAACGGATAGAATTCAGACAAATGCATACACTTCTCAATTCTCCAGAAATCATAAAAGACAGAAGATGAATGATGACCTTAGAGTAAAGAGTGTCACTTTACAGGAAGACCTCAAACTTCACTGAAGATTTTCCAAAACAGAAATTGAAAACACGTATTCACAAAGACTTAAATTTGCACAATCCAAGAGATGGTATTTTCAGTAAGATGTGAGAATGAGATAATCAAACGAAGGAAGTCGATATAAAACCAATCTGCAACCATGAAGATAATTACTTGCAGCTACTACCACCATTGTTCCTTTTGATTTCAGATGGTCTGAATCTACTGCCCATTGACAGGTGCTCAGTATGAAAGAAGCTGACCCTGAATCCAAAGGACAATTATTGTAGTTTAAACATCCACACTGATCCTATGGCTTAGTTTTGAGACAAAGTTATTCAAAGCAAAGCAAAGCAACATTCAAAAGCCCGTGGTTGATAACTTCTGCAAAATGTAGGTAATTTAACTGTAAATACCTCACTCCTGCTGGTTAAACTTACCATCTCTTTATGCACAGGCACTCACTGACTTAAATAGATCTGCATTAATTGATCCAGCAACTTCAATTAAGTTCCAAAGCAAACCACAGAGGACGTTACTCGTGGATTTCAATTTGTGCAGTAAGAATGTAGAACCATCCCCAGATCTAAACCACGTGCTCACACCTCTATAGCTCTAGAGCTAACTAACAGCCAAGTCATCTTTACTGCAATGCTCCCAAGCTCAAAATTCATGTAGGGACATTTCAATATAATGGTCAATTAACGCTGAAATCCGTTAAGTACTTCATCCATATTAATCCCAACTGTGTACTTCATGATTAATTTTATTAAAACGAATTCTAAAGGAATTGTCAATGATTAAGTTGTTATTGCAGAGCAACACTATTATTTTTATGTGTTTGTGTGGCGGTGCCTGGTCTCTACACTGCACCTTTGAAAGATTTTTTTAGAGACAGTGGCCAGCCTGACTTAAATGGCATGTGATACCTTGATGTCTAAAATTCGCTGATGTAAATCCAGCCCCCAGAGTCTAACCTGACAAAATTCTTCTTGAAGGTACCAGTGAGCTTTTTGTTTCCCTTCCTGGTTCTCTGCATATCCTGCTCAAAGATTTTTAAAAATGTTCAACTGTCTGTATGAGCATACATTCTGGAATAGGAAAGCGAGAGGGAAGTGCCTTGACTCACCTTTTTCCCCCCTCCCCTGGCTTCAAATATGGAGCAATTAGAACTAAATGCTATGTTTCCTCTTAAAGAACATGGTGGTATTTAACCAACAAATATGAACCAGAAATAACGCCTCTTTTCTAAATTTATCACTTATTTTGAACAGAGATTGCAGAATTCTTTGGTTGACAATTTTCTTAGTTTGCTGATGTTGTGGTACAGTTATCTAAGCCTCAATAAAATTTAAAAGCACCATTAAATTCTATCAGAAAATTTGACAGTTAGTCACCCTGGATTAGACGCTCAAAATGCAAATTTTACTTTCACTTTTGTATTGTGTATCTGACATCTCTTGGAAATACACTTTGTTCAAGCTAGCTGTAGTATGAAACCAAGACAAAAAAATGCAATGATGTGGAAAAATGTAAACAACAGTCTACAATATCCACACACGTAGAAATATAATTTTAACAGAATTACTGTTTCAATGAGTAAAAGACTGTAATGATGTAGAAGGTCATTACAGTCTTTTATTAATGGTGAAAATTCATGCCCAAAAATTTGTGTTTGCATCCACCAGAGAGAATTTCTAGGGTACCTATTAAAATTTGATAAAAATTCTGGACCCTTAACATTCCTCAGGAACATATTTTAGAAAACTCTTGACTGAAAACATTATGAAAGCTGAACTTTTTTTTTGTTAGTTATTAAAAATATTATGATGCTGTAGTCTGAACTCAATGACTATAAACAAGGCATAATTTTTCAAGAGGAGCACGGGAAAGATTATAATAATCTAGAAATCAAAATGTTATGAGGGTAGGGTGAAAATGTACTGGATTCTAAGTTTTGGAAAAAGTCAAAGCATGTTTTCCTAAAATTCAAAACCTTAAGCTCTACCTCTCTTATAGCAACAACTTGTAATAAGATCAAAATTAAGGACATTGGAAGATCTATATGTAATTTTTCCCTATTTACCTTCATAAAGAATTATGTACTGTAAAAGTATTAATTTACATTACTTGAAACTCTTCTTAAAAAATGAAGAGTTATCATTACAATCATGGAGATAAAGTTAATGACTCTAAGAGAGAAACTCAGCTCATCTAAAGTTCAATTCTGAACATGTTTGTATTTGTATTTCTATTAGGATTTTTTTCACTTAAAATAAGAACTTGCCTTTGCCATCACAGAATTGTGGTGTTCAGTGGTTTGGTGGTTTTTTTTTTAAATTTATAAATTTTTGAATTGTCATCCAGGTTGCTGATTCAGCTTATCCTTCTCTCCCACTGATTATGGCAGAAATTTCATTAGGCTAGTCTTTATTTCACATTCCATACCACTACTAAAAATGTGCAATAGTACAAGATTGAGGGTATATTCCTACAGGACACACATCAGCTTGACAGGGAACAAGACACTCTGCACAGCTTCCTTACTAATTATATGATCACATAATAGAATGTAATTTCTTTTTTTTTTAATATGCTTTCTTATGAAAATGTCATGTGAAATAATTTCAGAAGATTTACTTGTCAAGACAGATGACATCTGGTTCATCACCTTCTCAAGAACTGTTATTCTATCACAAAAGGATATGGGACTGGAATTACACATTTTCTCCTTGATAAATTCATTTTGGCTATAACTCATCTCCCCACTATTCTGCAGGTGTTTACAGTACATTTGATTTATTTGTTCCAGTTGTTTGGGGGTTTTTATGACATTTAAATTATGCTGATGGGTCTGTAATTCCACAACTCTTCCTTCCTCTCCTTTATAAAGGCAGGCACTGAGTCAGCTCTTCTTGAATTATCTGAAACTTTCTCCATTCTTCACAGCAGAGAACTGCTAATGGATCCTGAGAAGGCTTCATCTAGTAACTTAAATATTGTACAATAAACTTTATTAAACCTGGATTATTTTCAAATATGTAATTGTTTATATATTCTTCAGGAAGTTCTTTTATCATTCCAATCTCATATCTTAGCCCTTTCATAGGCTTAGTAGTTGCATTAATGCACAGTAGCTCCAATTAAGGAAAAGTGAGAAAGCTATTAAACATTTCTTCAGGTTTAATACCATTTTTCAGTTTATTTCCTTCCCTGTTTGATACCATATCAGCCTTTTTATTTACCTTGCTCTGATTATTCATGTGTTTATAAAATTACTTAGTTGCCTTTTATGTCCTTTTTCTTATGCATAATTCTGTGTCTTGGCCTTTCCAGTTTCGTCACCCTTCCTATTACTGCTATTTCATCTACACTAATTTGGGAATTTGACCCAGTTTCCACTTTCTTTTTTTTTTTTTTTTCCCTGGGCCTTAGGCCACTGCAAGGCTTACTTATGGGAGCTACTTCTTAGGCTTCACAAGTATTGAGATTGGTTCTGCTTCTCCCTTAAATAAAATTTCTAGGGGGAACTGCCAGGGCTTATAAATGTTTTTCTCTTAGATTTATTTGCAATGAGATCTGACTCATCAGCCCTACTAGTTTGTTCTCTTATAATTTATTGGTTTTATTATGATCTGCACTTTCTGTTTCTTGATGTAATAAATCATGTTATGGCCTCCCTAAGCAGGTTAAAGAAAGTGAGAGCAAACTCCCTTCATATTTTGAACGACGTTTTCTAGAAGCTTCCTGCTAGCTGCCTTCAAAGTACCACAGCGAGACGGGGGCCGGGAGGGACCTCTGGAAGGGATTAGTCCCAAGCTTCTGCTCAAAACAGCACTTAATGGAAAAACTGGATGAGATTGCTCAGTGCTTCAAGTCAGCAGACTTGAAATTCTCCAGGGAACAGACTGAAGTTGATTTCACCACCTCCCTGTTCACTTTTTTTTTCCTTACTGTAAACCACTTTTGCTCTAAATTATTGTTATTCCTTATACTCGGCTGAAATCTTTTGCATTGCAGTTTGTGACAGCTGTTTTTTGTCCTTCCATTACGCACTGCTGAAAGTCTGTGTTCTCTGTAATGCCTTACAGGTAGCAGCAAACTTCAGTTGCATCCCAGAATCATAGATCACAGAACGGTTTGTGTTGGAAGGCACCTCAAAGACGATCTAGTTCCAGCCCCCTGCCATGGGCAGGCACACCTGAGCAACCTGGCCTAGTGAAAGCCCTCCCAGGTGTGGCCATGCCCCAGCCTGTCAGCTGCCTTTCCTCCACTTGCTTAACTTGCTTCCATCTGTTGCTTAACAGGTAAAATAGCATTTATTCCTGTGCAAACGCTGAACGTTGTACATTTAGGAGACAAGCTTAAAAGGGAAACTGGGATGCTGCAAACCATCTACTCCGAGCACTGCACTTTAAAACATTCCGAAAACTTCCTCCAGGCAATTGCAATACCTGCCAGGGGCTAATATGTTTATGATCCATAATTAATATATTCCTGTTACAGCAAAGAGAAACTTAACTTTCTACCTAAACCAAGAGAAAAGTAAGTAAGAAAGAAAACTTTGTTATGGAAATATCTTTGTTAAAACATAACCTCTACAGTATAATCCCACATGAAGGATGTAAAACTGAGGCACACATATCTAAAATGCGTAACCACCTTTGCAATAAAAAAATACTTTATTTTCTTTGCAATAAAAAGATGGGGGTTTTTTCTTTGTAAAATTGAATATTTACTGCTGCACTAGAACTAATGTAAGGATCTATAAGGCCATGATATAACTGGGGATTCTTTAGGAAGCATCATATGAAGTTACTTTTTCCTCACCCATGTACAACTTTAAGTATTTTGCAAGGATTTTGCCAACCACTGGAAATGAGTAAATAATGGAAGTCAAAACAAATGATGGGGTGAGACTGGACCCAGAAACTTGGAGACAGCCTGTGATGTTACACTCTCTGTCTGGATATGGTGCATCCCAGAGGGCTCCCTACCCTACCACCACCACCACCTGCCCGACTGTGCAATCCAGTGTCTCCACAGACAAAATGATTTTTTGAAACCTCTGAATACAGCAACATTAATCCACTTCATCAATCATAAGCTCACATATCATATAGAATACAAATCAGGACTGGAGCCCACCAAGGCAGCCAGAAACTGTCCTTTGAATTACATTTGGTCTCTCTCTCCTTTTTTTTCCATGAATGCTTCCCCAGCACATTCTAGAAAGGTCCTCAGATTTTGCTAAATGACAACAGTATGTTTTGGTTTGTGTCTGCTGTACTGGTGCTTTAAAATGTCTGTAAACATTAACTTCTCAGGAGAAACAACAAAGACACTGCAAATAAAAATTCAGCCATACTTTAAAACATACCCAGAGGCACGGTACGAATTTACCTTCAGATGTCCCTCTGCTATTTTTTTTCTTAGTTTGCATGGAGTTTTAACTCTTGAAAGCAAAAGTGATTTGGGAAGGTAAAAATCTCTTTATATGGATAGTAACTCCTGATGTTTGACAAAGCTTTCTCAGGTTCAACAATAGAAGCTCATTCAAATATTTAAAAGAATCCAACTTCTGTCTCGGCAGTATCTACCCAATCTATAGGTAACTCATTTAATCCCAAACATACTTTGACAACACTGCTCAGTCAGACGGAAGCAATTTCACCAGAAGTAAACCAATGATTTCCGTCAAAAAAAAATGGAGAAGAAAATGAAAGTGTAGTAGGAAAAGTACTTCTTTTTTCTTTTTTGATCTTTGTTTTTTCAAGCTTTATTCAGCTGCATAAGGCTAATGCAATAATAAAGACGAATTTCCTGTGGCAATCATTGTTAAAAGGATTTAAAATTAATGCATGTATTCTGGAGCCATACTGATAAAAAAGGTTCAAACAATCCCTATTATTTCAAATAACATTGAAAAATGAGTGGTTTTCAACTTATTTCTAGCTATTCATTTTGGATTAACATAAAATAAGCTGCTTCAAGTATTACTATCCTTGTGCAGTGTATTTATATCAATATGATTACTATCTTCTGTGAAAGGTTTAATACCAACATACATGTAATTACTGGAAATGTTTCAATTTATATTAAGAAATTAAACTGTAAGATCAGCAACAACTGCCTCAACTAAATCAAAAGGTTCTTCCCACATGCCACATATAAATTTTCTCATTTATTGAAGTTACATCTCTTTCACAGCAAAAACTGAGCCACTCAGCTTCACTTCTAAAATTATCAACTTTGCTGACAGTCTTTTCAACACAGGGACTATACATAGTTTGAAAGAATCTCTTCTGAAAGCACTCAATCCTTTGTAAAGGTAAAGAATAATTAAAGTCAGAAAAATACAAATTTATTTTGTATTAATTATTTCAATCTTTTACTTCTATATGATAACTCTGTACATAAGACACTGCAGTCTAACAATAATTCAGTTAAGTTACCTACGTGTTTTTTACACGACAATTTCCCCATACAGATGAGGAGATAAAATACAAAGTGCATTTCTAATACCTAGGCCAAATAATTTCTATTTTTAAATAATGTGACTCTAAGAAATTAACGGAATTATAGAAATTCTTTACCAGTTGATCTTAACAAAACATGCAAGAAAAGAAACCTGCAAAGGCAAAGGCTTCTTTATCCACTTTTGAGGAAAACAAGAAAACATGCCAAATCTCTCTAATTATATATATGTATATTTTGACACTGTGAGAAAACAGAAGTCTGTTCATGGCATATATTAATGGTTTTTAAACAGGGTCAAGTATCTTGACACACGTTAAGTCTCCAGACACAAGACAAGGCTCACAGATATGACACAGACCTACTAGGAGCAGCCTACCCTGCTTGGCCACAAGATCTAGCATTTGGAAGCCAGGCAAAAAACACAGGACATCTCAAACAGATCTAATGTCCACGTGGTACAAGTGAGTGTGGCCCTAGATCACAATATGTTTCAAAACACACTGCAAAACAACACATGAAATGTTGCTTTATCGAGCTGTGGTCAGTGGGCAACCATAACTACCCAGGTCTGCCCTGGACCCAGCCTCATTCAGCAGTGGTGCAGAGGAGACTTGGCTCACAGTGCTCACATGACTCTGGGGAAGGTTCTACAAAATTGTGCAGACAACCAGAATGCCACATGAATCTGGTGAGCCTAACAAGTCTACTGCTATAGCCCCAAGTGTAACACTAAAGAAAAGGGGTGTTTGGGGCAGGGTGCCAAGTATAACACCAAATGATCAAATGACAACTGCCCGGACACTCAGCAGAACGATAGGAAGGGTCTGGGGATTTAAAATGGCTCCCTAAACGTACGAGTCATCACTACCTGTACATGCCACTGCTGCAGAACAAAAGCAGGGCCACTTTGGCTTTGTTAATTAACAAATATTTCATATGACACACTGGAAATACTTATTTTCTTCTATGTAGCACTGGTGGACCCTTTCCAGAGAACCGGCAGTGTTTTGGGGCAAGCTAGCCTAGACAAACTGAAGGGCCCAAATGAAAACAAGAAGACACTAAAAGACCAAAACCTGCAATTTTAATGAAGGAAAGCCAAATGAAGCCCATGAGGTGCAGCCAAGAGGAAGTGGCAGCAGAAGGAGGAAGGGGAGAGGTGTTTGAGTAAAGTAGGCAGAAGCTGGAGTAGAAAACACAGTGATCAATTGCTCCTTGTGACCATGGCAGATAACAAGAGATTATCTTAATTTGCAGCAAAGAAGATTTATGTTTGATCTCAGGAAAAGATTTCTCACTTTAAGAACAGAATATACACCAGCATCTGTCACATATGGATGTACTTGATCCTGCTTTCAGTAGAGGTGATGAATTAGATGATTTTTTCAAGACTGTTTCAGCTTTAGATTTCTGTCATTTAATGATCTCAGCTGCCTGAGAAATTTACGAGTTGCAATATGAATATTTGCTTACAAACAATAGCTTCTACAGCAAATTAGCCGAAACCCCAAATTACATGATATCCATAAGAGGTAATAATAACACAACATTCCTGAATTATGAATGCAAAGCTTACTGTTCTTTATCCCATTTCTAATCCTGTGAGCCATTCCACCTCGTGCCTGTCTGGATGCATCAAAGCAGGATTTCTGTTGACAAATATTGTAAGCACTGTCATCACAAATGTTCAACTCGCAATTTCAAAAGTAACATCACTATGAAGTTTATTAAGGAAGTCTAATAAACAATTATTCCTGTGTGGATGGGGATAAACAATTATCCCCTTAATTGGAGCTGCATGTAATTTCTGATGTGCTTTCTTTCATTTATTTATTACTGCAGTAAGTTTTTGTCCAACGTGGAATTTCCACAGAAGTATCTTAAATATTAGAACAGTATCACATAAAACTCTTACATTTTCCTATTCCTCTGAGAGAAAGATGATGGGGGATTTAGAGTACTGCAGTTTCCCCCATCATTTTCCTATTCCTCTGAGAGAAAGATGATGGGGGATTTAGAGTACTGCAGTTTCCTAAAATTAGTGGGAGCAGCAGCTGAGGTTAGTGTCTTGAGAACTCCTAATGGAGGAGAGTTTTTCAGGAGTCACTTGCATAAATTAGGTGTGGTGTAGACTGGCACTTTTTTTGACAAAAGAGAGTGGAGTAGGTTCAGAAAAAAAAAGCATAAAAAACTTTTGAATGCCAAGACTTACATAGTATGGGCTAAATCAATATTAAGGAAAATGAATCGGTTTTCATATGTGCCACTGAACTAGAGACCTGCATTGTACCAGAGGCTGGATGCATACACAGCAGCAGGTTCTCCTCTCTGTCCTAGGACATCTTCTAGTCCCTTTGCAGATTGGTGCCAACCAAGAAGCCTCTCTTTTTCTTCTGCTTCAGGGTTGAGTATGTTTTATCTCTTCTTCTCATGAGTGATCTCAGAAGAGAAATAATAATAACAATGAAAAAAGCCATGCTAAAATCTCTTCTCTTTCTCTCTAGGAATAAGAACTGCTTCTGTGTTGCTGGGCCTCTCTTTTTCTCCTGCCAGTCTTTCTGTGCTTCTCAGGTACTGCTGCTGGCCACCACGCCAGCACTACCACTGCCCCTGCTCTGCTGAGGAGCCAACAGTCATTGGTATAGATGACACTCTTCTGCCAGTGGATCAGCACATTTCCTCTGCAATAAGCTAAATTTAATTCTGAAATTCATACTCGTATAGAAAGGAGAGTACATAATAGCCATTTTACTGCCCACTGCCAGCAGCTAATTGCACAAATATACATGCAAAGCATATATACACACCAGTAAAATCTGTTCAAAGATGTATGGTTTATTGCTATTTCCCAAACCATTTGGAGAATTAGAGTAATAAGTATAAAATAAATTATATATTTTCATCTTATCAAGCAAAATTAAGGTCTGCTTTCTACCATATTTGTCATCTTCTTTCAGGAGGAAAGCCTATTCATTTCAGTAAAATGGCCTGAGAATTAAGGCAGCCTTCATCCGAAGCAGCGGAAGTATTCAGCTGTTAATAAAACCAACAAGCTTTTATCAATGAGATCAGATACTCCTTCCAATCCTTAACCCAATTTATCATCAGGGCATATATGAACAAGATCCATGCTTGAACCTTCACACAAATCAAGTGAAGAAGTGCACAGTTACATGCAAATGATTATTAGGAAGCACATCTGATTCTATAAAAAATGTTTAGTCTTTGATTGATGTTGGGAGAGGGGGTGAGAATGATCCCTAAGCAGGTACATTTTTCATTCAGTAGCCAGACTGCATGAAGAAAACTTTATTTGTATCCTGTTCATTAATGACATAATCAAGAAATAAAATTACAAGTAAACATATATTTAATATCCTATAAATTTTTTCTTCATCACAGAGCACCAATCTTTTCATTTCTCAAAGAGTGTTGTGCTGAATATTTTTTGTTTGTATTAAGGATTTGGGGAATGTTCTATTTAGCAGGCTTAAGTGTTCCACAATGATTTCTAGGTAAACAATACTGATAAAACATAGCATTTTTCATTATCTAAAATAATTGTTCAATTTGCAACTCAATTCAATAAATCCATCTTTCTTATTCATAGATTAGTCACCACAAAAAAAAATGGTTATTATCCTGTAATTCAATTAGAGAAATATTGACCAAATTTATGAGTATGCAATGAATAAAAGCATACAAAAATAAATAACATGTAAGAAATAGAATCTGAATAACCTCTGAAAGCTACTTCCATACAATATTGTTTTGCACTTTACACATGTATGCAAATATTCCCCAAAACTACGTACGGAGCATATTACAGCCACCAGAATGTCACGCTAATCACAAAAAACCACAATATTAGATACCATTGTTTACTCTTTAGACTTTGCCTTGCTGGATCAAAATCCTGCATTTTATGGTAAACATAAGCTTAATAATTGGCTTTCTCTTGTACAGCTTTCTGTTTTGTGACTAGTGTGTTATTTCCTATTTCAACATTCATTTGTTGTAAAGGAATAGTTAGACACAAACTGGGTTTATATCTATTTTCAAGTATATATACTGTAAGGGATTTCAGATTTGTTAGTTTTTCTCTGGTCTTTTACTTCAACTGAAAACTTCTCTGGGATGCATTATAAATGTTTCCTACCTCAACTGAATCCTAGATATAGGCCTGCCAAAGACCTGCAGTGTCACAATTTATGTAATAAATTTATGTATGTCATTTATATGTGTTACAATCTATGTAAAATTGTTAGTTTACAGTACATAATTGTTAATGAAAATAATAGCGGCTTCTAAAATCATACATCAGCAGTGAGAGCAACATGCAAGTAGAGGGATGGACAGATAGAGAGAGACAGAGGCTTGAGCACACCTCAAATGAGCAAATCTCTTAGGAGCTGTAGGCTGACATGAGCTAAAGGTACCAGTATCTAGGAAGATGCAATGACCGGTTCAAGCCAGGTGCCACGTGGGTCACACAAGGTGCAGTGCCAGAAGCAGAATGGTTTTACCACCAGAGTGCTGCAACTGCAACAATCTGCCTGGGGAGACCAGCAATGGAGAAGTAAAGCTTATCAGCTGGGGCACAAAACTGACCCAGTGCAGGCTTCAGATTGATGGTGGTGTGCCTACATGCTTGTAGATGCTACCAACTCATGCTGGGCAAGGTTCTTGTGGAAAGTCACCATTCTGGGTTTCTGTGACTGTGAAAAGATCCTCAGTGCTGCCCCAGAGAGCAGGCTCAGTCTTTTCAACAAGTGGTAGTTAAAAATCAGCCAATAGGATTGTTTATGATAAATATTACAGGTCTACAGAGATCAAGCGGAGCAATCTGTGATTCTGCTAAAAATTGGACCAAATGGTCTTTTAAGATCCCTTCCAACCTGTGCTATTGCATTATTCAGTGATTTAAAAGAGACAAAATCAAACATGAACCATTAATGTCATTAATTGACTTAGATACCTAAGCTCCTTCACAATCCAGAAGCTTGTTATATGGCAACCAGAAGGCCAAGGAATGTCCAAATGAAGTAGAGAAGTAAGACTCCACATTCACCTATTCCTTTTCCCAAACGCTGACACATCCCAGTCTGATGAGAAAAGCAATGTCTCCATCAGCACTACAACCTTTTGCTTGGCTTGGAAATCGCTCCTGGAAGATGAAAAGCACAGTGTGATTTGGACAGGAAAGTAGGCCATGCTGAAGAAGTAACGCAGCAACTTTCTCCTCTTCATTGCACAGAAAGACCTCTTGCCATTGAGCAAACCTTTACTAAACATGCAGTTAGTTCTGATGAGTCAAGAGGCAGCAAGCCAAATCCAAGGTGATGAGGTACAAGGGAACCCTTCTGATAGCTTCCATGGGTTTTAGCTCATACCTTGTTTATCCTGGACAGCCAGGAAGATCAGGGAGAAGCTGTGCATGTTTTTCCCCTGCAGAAGGGATTCTGATGATTCTTGAGAGATTAGAAATATTCTGTAAAGGACTCTTAATCATTGATACATGAGGCTTTACCATCGCTTCACACCTAGCCAGAAGACATTTTGAAAATTGCTGCTCTTGGAATTTGTCAACTTGGAAAACAAAATTAAACTCAACAACTTGTTGAAGAAATTTTAAATTGTTGAACATGTCTACAAAACTAAACTTACTTTGAAAACATGGTCTTTCTGGTATCTACATGAATGATTTGCCAATAAGCTTAAGAGATTTCCTGAAATATGTTTTGGTTCACAGTCCCTGTTTGAAGAGTATGATTACTACCTTCTGTAACATGAGATAGTATCACAGAATTTAATTTGTTGCATTTGATTCAAACATTCTACTTTAAAAAATTCCATATAAAGACCACTTCTTTACCTCCAAAAAGTATGGAAAAAGAAAAGTGATTTAAAATAAAAATTAAAATTTTCAAAGTTGTCATTTTCTTCACATATATTTGACACATGGCCATAAGTTTTCAGAAGATGCAAGTAATATAAACTTTGTTAATTTGTTTACATTCATACTGCATATAACTTGACATACACATTCTTGAAAACTAGGAGGTTGTAATCTTTTACGTATCCTGGAAAACAGTTTGGATCTTGATTTAGTTTCCTATCCATACTCTGTCGCTTACTCCCTAGTGCTTCTGTGTCACTAAAACACTTCCATTTCATTTAATAATAACTTCCTTTTGCATTCCAATCATATTTAAAGTATTTTACAAAGTAGGCTTAGGTTGGAATTAAAATATTACAACTTTACGTTATTCTGTCATTAAATGCAGAATCTGCTCAACTCAATCAATCCTCCCATAAACAAGCTGAAAACCGATTTTCAGAAGCACTCATCTTTAAATAGAATTTTTAGTAAGAAAAATATCTCCTAAATTACGCAAAAATACAGGTTATGTATGTATATTTGCCTCTATTTATGCAAAACATAATTTAGCATTAATGAAGTGTCGTGAAGTTTGGAATGGGAATTTATCTGTCCCAATATTTATGCCATACACATCTATCTTTAAGGAATTCATCATAGGCACTTTTTCCAGTCACAGAAGAGAAGGGGGCATCCCATCCTAATGCTGGCCAGATCAGCAGAGATCAACTGGAGCAATCTGTAATTCTGCTAAAAAATGAGAGGTGTTTATTTCTTTCCATTATATGCCATTTATAGTTCATCTCCCATGCAATCATCTAAAGTAAGGTGAAAAGAGTTATTTTTGGGTTCCTGCTACTTTGCCACCATTACTGCTTAGCCAACAGAAGCTGAACTTCTGGCAAAGGTAGTGTTCATCTGAAGAGCACTGTATAAACTAATACACTGGGAATATTTTGTGAAGATAGGATTTAAAATTTAACTACAAAAACTACAAAAAGAAAAATCAAGGCTTCAACTTACTGTCTGTTCCTGATAGACTTCCATGCCTGCTAAAAATGTTTATATTTTCTGAGAATTTTAGACCTTTTGTTGCAAACTTTATAGTGTAGAACATAAAACAGGTAACAAAGGTATTCACTGAACAACAGCTAATGGACCTAGCATTTTCAGAGGGGAAAAGGAAAATAGGTAAACCAAGCGGAACATCACCAATCCAGAAAAACCAAATTCAACAAAGTAGTTATTTGCTGACAGGGAGTAATAGGAATTACCCTATGGGACACAATTTAGACAGACCAGCAACCAGATGCTAAGCAATAGTTTCACTGATCTTTTCTTTCTAAAGGACCTGTAAACAGGGAAAAGCACAATCTGCATTCTTACTGTCCTGCAAACCTCCTTGCATCATAGGGCCTCACAGTGCAGTGCTCTTGGAAAGTCCAAGGATTCTCTGAAGTGCTATTTCTTAAAAAGCAAAAAGCCTAAGCCGTAACAATAATTAATTTCAAAATGCTGTCTTTGGAGAGCTTCCTGTGAAACATACACAGTACACTAGAGGAAGTGTAGTGAATAAATGGAATGAAATGGTAGTTAACAAGTACACTTTTTCCTCATCTGTGCTTATAAAACATAATTAAACCCATCTTATCTTACAAAACATCATCATTGATAATGCTTCCAATTTTACTTCTGTCAGAAGTTGTCGTATTCTAGGCTTTCAGTATGAGACAATGACCACATCACTAGATTTTATTACCCTACTTAAAACCCCTGTAACAAAAGCTGAAGACAATCCTTACAAGAAGATTCAGCATTATCATTAAGAGCAAAATTATGTTCAAGAAGCGAGGAGGGATTAGAAACAGATAACCTTGTAAACCTACTGATGGGAAAATCCTGCTTGTGTGAAAAATAAATAATCAAAGTTCTCTGTATTATCTCTTATGAGAATGGAGAAAATGCCAGCTATCATTTGATACCATGGGCTGTACCCTGGTATGAACCTGATATTACTGAAATGCCCTAGTGGAAGATGTAATTGAAAAAATGTATTTTGAATCACAACCAGCAAATATGCTGTAGCTGTATTCACATGGTTGGTTTGAGGATTTTTCCCCTCTAGATTAAAACTGAAGGGTTTTATACCTTTTCGCACATGTACATAAACAAACTATTGTTCTCAGCAAGTCAGCTTAATACAATAAAGAAGGTGATTAAACATGCAAACTATTCTAGTACTCAGTATTACATATATATTCAAGAATCTGAATTTAAAGTTTTAAACAGATGATTTAAAAAATCCAGATTTGTCTTGTGTTTTTTTTCTCAAAAGATACTTTGTATGTAAATAAAAAAATCCTTCCACAGAAAAACTGCAAAAATACAGGAATATACTTTAAAGAAACACACCTGAAGTATACACAAGCATCTTCAAAAAAGATCATTAATAATAACTTTCCACTGCCATACTGATAAAGCAACATCATACTCTTCTATCAATGTGAACCTGACTTAGGACTCTCCACAAAGCTGCGAGTCAGGGCTCAAAATCCAATATGGTTACTGTCATGATGAAGAAGCAGATTTGCAAAAATACTGTGTATCTAAGGCCCATCAAAACTGGCCTTTGCCTTCGGGTAATTCCGGCAGAGAAGAACAACAAATACTGAGAAACAGACAAGAGACTGTTAATGGATAAAAGTTTAGAAATATTATTTGTCTGTATTTTTTTTTTTTATTTCAGCATCGGTTCAGCATCTCTTGTGAGAATCATTTGTTGCTCTGTGATTAGAGGAAAGAAACTCAATTTTCCCTTTTTCTTTTAATTGCTAGTGAGCAATTTTTTCATGGGATATGATTATGGCCAGCAAACACGGGACAGTAAGAAGAGGAGAGTAAGTCTGGACATGTGGGATGTACCTGTCATGACAATTTCTCTTTCCCTTCCATAGCATGTCACGCCTCATCTCTCTCAATAATTTCCTTGTCTCTTTTCTTTA
Source organism: Nicator chloris (assembly GCA_013400495.1). NCBI lineage: Eukaryota > Metazoa > Chordata > Aves > Passeriformes > Pycnonotidae > Nicator > Nicator chloris. The sequence continues at coordinate 14,825 of WAAE01014791.1, read as the reverse complement.
GTTCACCAGACACTACGTACTCACACCCCTTCCTCATCTCAAAAGAGGAAGGTCAAAAACTAAGTATCGATAGAAGAGTAAGCAGAGAAAGGGTTAATTCTGGCCATCAGAACAATTTTCAAATAACTACAGGGAGCAGAGGTAAGAACAGGTATTTTCTGCATCAGCACAAAAAAGAATATACTATTTCTGACTGTACTGGGCATAGGTCCCAGGGCTTGTGTAGATGTGAGAGGCTGCAGGGGATGGACTCTGTGGCAAGGAAACAGGGTGGGCACCTGACTGCTGGCTAAAGTTAACCCAGCAGCTCATGCATAGGCAGGGTCACCTGATAATGTCACAATCTGAACTAAAATATCCTGAAGTCTCTAGAAAAATCAAAGAAAGAATATTTAACAACGTTAACCTCAATTCTGCCCTCTTTAATAACGGAGTCAGAACATTTCCACTACAAATGCTGAAGAATGGTTGAGAAAAATCATGGGAAAAGAAATCATTATGTGAAATCAAGAGGAGTGCATCAGGCATAAGCTAAAAGAAAGCCACTCCCTTACGTATGGCTTCCACTTCTTTAAATCTAATACTCATCAAACAGCCCTTTCAAACTTCATTACTTCTCCTTTGGTCAAGAATCTTTTCCTTAACTGCCTCTATGTTATTGCAGAGATCTGAATCATTCCTATTACTACTTTGTTTTCCATCCCAATTTATACATGCCACCCTACTTCTATCAGTGATACGGAATCTAAGTACTGAAAGCGAGACATAGGTAGTTCTTCATTGATGTACATTTAGGTGTCTAAAGATGAATAAGTTCCCACCATTGTAAACAGTTATGGACAGAATTGAATACTTCAGGCATCTAAAATAACTTGAGAAGCTGTGTGGCACCCTTTACACATGCACGGAGACGATAAAAAGAGCCTCTGCAAAGACCTGTAAGCTTCATTAGCATTTATTAGATTCCCGTCATTGGGATACCTCAACCACGACTCACGATAAGAATTCTGCCCCAGATGTTCTTGAAGACACAGAAGAAAGCACGGTTCCACTATTCCAATCTCCATGTGGGCCTTGTCATACTCACTAGCCCTACATTCCTGCCTCAGATGTGGCAGGACAGCTCAAATCGTATTTGACACCTAAACTAACGGAGTCCAGTTCTACCCTCGCTCGTGAAGTTCCCTTGCACACACTCATATTTAGGTGACAGTAACTTGAAGCCTCAGGCTTCCACATTCACTCAAAACACTGACAAGCTCCTTCAACCAATCCTCCCTCTCTTCTGTACACTTGAACTCAATGCTGTGATGGAAGTTGGATAACAAACAAGGCATATGCTGAACTGAAAAACTTGACATACAACACAAGTAATTCCACTGCTGATTAGGTGTACCATTGTACAACTACTCCTTTTTCCAGTAACTACCTGTCTATTCAGGAGGGCAGCCTTAGATTATTTTGGGGCATACCTGCAAGTGCTTTTCATAAGCTGAAGTCAACATTACTTTAATTCATCATTTTCTGGTGTTCTAAAATATACTACTATATTGTATGAGAGTTTAAAGTAATTGAACACAAGAGCTGAAAGTGCCCTTGGCAACCTTAACTCTGGAGCAGACTTTTGGACTGCTAATGTAGACTTGCTAAGAATCACAAATCAGTGCCACCACTGTAAAAGTGCAATTCTGCCAAAAGGTAGAGGCATGCAGGACAAACTCTCTTGCTGGTTCTGTGGGGTTTTTTTCCCACTGCTGTCTGTGCACAGCCCTAAACAGCATCTCAGCTGACAACCATACAGCTCACCAGCTCAAAACCCATGTTCACACAAGGAGAAACAGGATCTCAAAAACTATTCATTACCATAACGTCTTAAGACACTCACAGGGTGGTTTTACAAATCAGCCAGCCATCTGGAATCACCTACAGTTTTATATAAATTCTGCTCATTCTCTTGCTCATTATCTGGTGATTTAGTTTTTAGTCAACAGGTTTTTGGTCAGCAGAGCTAGCTTTGCAAAGAGCAAAACGGTACACAGACGCAAAACTATCTAATAAGCAAGAAGAAAAATGAAGTTTCAGGAAAAAGGCTGTGGCAACTAGAAGTGCAGACAGAAGGGATAAAGTACAGTGAAAACTGGGAGAAATATGAGACATGGCAGGGAAGGAGACCAATGGAAATGAAACAAAACTGTGAGAGAACTCTGTGATGGCAGAGACGACAAAGTTTGTCAGAAAGTGTGTATTTCACCAGAATAGATGCAGCTATCCTACTCATAGCATCTGGGTAACTGAAAACACTGGCAGTGGCTAGAATGGCAGCTGAAAATGGCTGAGAACCCAGTAATCCAAGTTCATCCAAGATTCTTGAAGACAGATGACAACAGCACACAAAAAAGTTACGTGGAAGTACTGGGTGTATGAATAACAAGACAGCGCCAGAAATCTTGACAGAAAATTAGCAAATGCAAAGCAATTTTTTCATCATATCACTGTCTGTGAATTACATTTGTAACTTTGCATGTAACAGAAACATTCTGAGAGAAATAAGCTACAGAACCAAAGGGAGCAGGGATGAAAGACGGAGTGATGAATCCTTCCTACAGGAAGATGTAGGTCCTTTTTACTATTGGCCTATGTATTTATTATTTCTCTTCTCAATACCTTTCAAGGTGCACAACACTGCTATGAATTTACAGATTTTTAACTGGCACAGGAACTTCGTAATTGAAGCAATAACCCCAACAAACACCTGGAGAATGAGTCATACAGTTATAGAATCATTTAGGTTGGAAAAGACCTTTAAGATCATTGAATCCAAATGCTAACCCAGTACTGCCAAGTCTATCACTAAACTATCCTCAAGTGCCACATCTACATGTCTTTTAATACCTCCAGGGAGGTTTTTAAAAGTCACATGTTACAACTGCCAAAGGTATATTTTTCAGGGGTCAGTATATTTCAGTTAAATGTTACCTTTTAAATAATTAACTAAGAATGATAGCAAGCTAACATCCTGAGGTTTACTACTTCTTAAAACTTTAACAGGTTATTAGAAACCTGAAGATCTATTATTTAGTTGTGCTGTTACTGTTCATACATTTAATTTAGACCCTGAAATACAGAATTCAGGCTGACAATATTATTTTTCCATCATTTACATCCTGTTAGTGTGTCTCCACAAGAAAAACTGAACTTTTAGAATATTTCTACAAGAGATATATCTATTTTCTTTTTCTGAAAATGAAGGGAAGGGAAATACTGACCCACTATTAAACAAGAGAGGTGAATTAATCACCAACAGCGCTGAAAAGGTAGAGGTTCTCAATGCTTTCTTCATTTCTGTCTTTGCCTGCTCTGTTGTGCCCCAGACCTTAGGACCAAAAATCCAGGATGACACAAACACAGACCCGCCGTTGGGAAGGAGGAGGTTCTTTGTGAACTACTGTGGAAGCTTGTCCCATACAAATTGATGGACCCTGACAATACTGCCCAACAGTTTTACACTTAGAACAATCAGACATTGGAATAATTTCCCCAGGGAAGTAGGGGATACCCCAACATTGGGCACTTCCAAGATCCAGCTGAACATGGTGCTGGGCCATCTGGTCTAGATTGTGCTTTTGCCAAGAAAGGTTGGACCAGATGACCCATGAAGTTCCTTCCAGCCTGTAATCCATTATTCCACAATTCTATGAAAATGTAAAAACTTTAAAAAAAAACAAACCTAGGGGAAAAAATTATTCCACCTAAATAAAACTTATTTATTTCCTAATTCATAAAATTGTTTCTTTAAACAAAGAAAAAGTACTAAAATCTTAATATTTTTACTTCTTTTTATTTTTCTAAATAAAGTGAAAGGCAAGAAGACACCACTCAAAAGAAAAAAAACTTGAGTGCAGACTAAGACTAAGAGAGTTCAGCATGTCAGGAGTCAAGCTCCAGCGTGCAAATCACTTCAACATTTGCCTAGTTTTAACCCCTTGCTTTGGCTCTGCCTGCTCCAAATAAAGACATACTTATATGCGTTGTTGCAAAGAACTGATCCAAAGCACACAGTTAAAAATTAATATGTTAATCATAGATTATAAAGCCACAAAGATCTCAGTGATCCTCTAATCTGACCTGCTGCATAATAAAGGACAGAGGATTATCCTGACTTTATTCTAGTTCTTCATTCATGTGCTTCCAAATGCTTTTTTCAGGGCTTAGAAATCCTTTTCTTCTTCAAGTGGAAATTGTTTAGAAGATATTCAAGATATGTTTTGTTCCCTTCTAAGTACACAGCAGACACTTGTAAAGACAAATCTCATTAAAAATGAAAATAGTATTAGTATAAATCAGAACAAACTAACCATGGCGCTTTGTGTGTCTTACTTTGATATTTGAAGTGCCCTTCCATATGAGATGATATATAAAGATATATAGATATATATAAAATTTGGATACTTATAAACATCTGTAGATTTTCCAAACACTCATATTTCGATTTTCAGATAGAAGCAGAGGGACTTGGAATTATTCTGGTAATACTGGCTTCAAAATAATGTTATTCAAAGGATATATAAGGCTTTTCTGGCTACCAAAGATGTTCCTCCTTTGTCAAGAGGGCCAAACTATGTTGATATACAATGCTAAGGTATTAAGGTATTGTCAGTCCTGATGAGCCCACAGCACCTGTTTAGCATATGGCTATCCTGAATAAAATAGGAAATATTCTCCAAAGAACTGCTTATCCTGCTTGTGGGGAAGACAGTCCAGCACGGCTGGGATAAGGAGCTCCAGTCCTCTCGCTGTACGAGCAACAATTTTTGCTTTGATAATTAACAAAGACTGAATTATACTGAACATACTTATAAATTAGGCATGTGCATAATTTATTCTTGGTGGACAGGAGTAAAGGGGTAGAAATAAATCATAAGAAATTGCCTTTGCTTTACTTAAAATCTGTATGCATACTGAGATAGATACTCTACTAGTAAGAATGTCAAGAAATTTGTAACCCAACCCCTAGGAGTTACTCAGCTAACCAAAGACAATTGCTTTAGCTGCTTCCTCTGGAGTTTTATTCCAAGGTTTTATAGCAAGGCAAACCACTCCAATGCAGCTGATGCAGGTAGAACACACATAACCTGCTAAACTAGCATCTGTAAACCATCAGGGTATTTCAAATGGGACCAGTGCAGCCAAATGAATCATTCAGATTGTTATCTTTACTGTGGCCCAATTAGTGCTCCTGGCCATGCTGACTGGTTTGCCTAATAGTGTGTTTTCTATATGAGAAGCCTGGACCTCTGGTTCACACTCAGATTTGTGTTCTGAAGCTGAATAAAGTCCTTATTGAATTTTCCATCCTGTGCTAAGAGGCAGAGCAGAAAACTGAACTGCTCCTGGCAAGGGAAAATGCCATACACACCAGTGCATGCAGAATGTACAAGGGTACTACACAGGCTTGGTACACACACCAAAGTACTGGGGATTTGCACTCAATAGCACTCCTTAAAACAGTTTGAGAGCTCTCTACTTGTACTCACTACACCTATATTCCAGATGCTAGCAGGTTCTTTCCCAGCTCAGCCACATCCTGCAGGGAAGTATAGGAAAGCTGTTCACTTGAGAGGAAAGCTGGGTGTCTTCACGCACTGTGAGTCCTCTAGTGGGCTTTACTATCTTCTGTAAGGCAAAGCCATACCAACTCCAGGGACCAAGACCAACTCCAGCCATCAAGACGTCATCCTGGTCCTGCATTTTGGTGCACCATTTTGCTAAGAATGATGGCTCGAAATCTCGTGCACAAGTCAAATATCCCATTGAACAAGTGTGTTTCCTTGCAGTTGGGGAAAAAAGGAAAACCTGTAACAACTCTAAGCAATTCAAGAAAATCAGTGTTTATTTTATTTTTATACAACCAAACACGGAGGATTTGAGAGGTTAAATTCCTTCTGTATAGTTCATAGGAACTGAATTTAGGCATTTTAACTTCCCTCCAGTTACTGGAAGTAACAGTTATGCTCTCAGCCTTACATCAAACCAACAGAGAGGCTGGCAGATCAGTGTTTGCTGCCTAAGAGCATTAACTGCAACCAACAACTACTGTTATTGTACTACACAAAGAAAGTAACTGAACTGAACTTGCAGTTATAAGCTTTTTTAATTGGTCTTGCTAGGGGGGCATTTTTTTGTGGCTTTTTTTTTTTTTTTTTCTTTCTTTGAAGCCCTAAGACACAAATCATGAAGCAGTGAAAGCTAACAGGAGATATCAGCAGTGTATTTATTTACCCTGCTACCACTTCAGGTAATACAATCCTCCTCCCTGAATGTCATTTCCTCTTAATCATGTTATAAAATCTGTTTTGTGTTGTACAGGTCAGATTGAGTCTGAGGTAAAAATAAGTAGAAGGGGCAGCAAGGGACGGGTCAGTGAAATGGGTCAATACTTTCAGAGTAATTGGTTCTTAAACAATATAATCTAAATTCCTGGAAAATCAGTAGAATCTCCAAGAAAAGTCTGGGTTTGATATAATTGAACAGAAAGTATCACAAAAATATAAATATGAGACATCAGTCTTGAAACTACATTTGCTGTATTTTGCTTGTTCATCTTTCAGAGATAATGTCATTTAAAGCAATAACATCTACATAATAACAGGTTTTAAATATTTTTAAAAAATATTTTTTCAGGGTTGCAAACCCTTTTACACTTTGAAAATAATAATACTTGCACACATTTACCAAAGAAAATCAGAAATAATTTAATTTTTTTGCTTAAATTGCACACAGTAGACGATTCTGTTTAATTACATGTTTGAAGTACCTAGTCAGTTTGAGTAAATGCAATAATTCGAATGTAAATGAAAATACAGCAATATAGTAACACAATTCTATAAATAGCAGTATTTATGAAAAAAAAAAAATCCCAGCAAAGTCTAGACCAGCATATAACTATAGTACATTTTAACAAGTATGCTATGCCTCTGTAAAAATATTCACAATAATTTGTTGAAACTAAATTCATGATGGTATATCATAAAATAAACAATTTAAATTTTACCTTGGCTTCTCCCTCTTATATTATCAAAAGTGAATGTATTTATTCATTACTATAAAGGTAGGCATATGAAACAAAGGAGCATTTAAGAAAGCATTGGCCTTTGGTGCCAACAGATCAACAGTCCTTTCCTTAACAGATAAAAACATGGTCTTGCTTCCGCTATGCCTCATATGCAATAAAAGTTTTAGTACAATTTCATGATTAAGACATTCTGATTTTTAACTTTTGTTTATATTATTTCATCCCCAAAAAACTACAAATCCAAGAAAATACAAAAAACGCAAAGAGAATAGATCAGAAAGAAGAAACCATGAAGCGATTAATGTTGAATGAAAGATTTTACAAATCTTGTAATGAATTTGAAGACAATAACTGGAAGTGCAAAGGATGCTTTAAAGAAGAGAGGGGTTGTTTTTTTTCCTGATAGATACTGTTCTGGAGGAACAAACACATGAGGAAAGAATACTATTGACTAAAGGTTAATATAGCTGACAGTACAGATGAGTACTGGAAGTACAAGAACAATCATTCGAGTTTGCAAATTTAATCCCAGGTATGATATACGACATGTCCTAGTTTTGCTTGCAGGTGCCAAAAAGGGGAGCAGCCTAGAACTGTGGGTGTGGCTATTTTGCTGTTCTACACCACCCACTCATCCCTTGGCTTCAGGGAGAAGAAAAGGCGAGCACACCCTGGAAGCGGTGCCATTTTATTCCATTTTATTCCATTTTATTCCAAGGGGAAGTTGCCAGGACCAGCCCTGCAGACTCCCTCCTTCTCCCGGGAAGAAGACAGCTCTAAGTGGCCAGCACAGCTGAGCCCAGGGGAGCGCTGGGGTATCAGTGTGGTACACAGCCGTGGGGAACGGAGAGCACTGGAGACAAACCCAAGCCAAGCAGAGCCCGAGGAGAGTGGAGAGGAGCCAGGACAAATACTGCCAACCACAGCCAAGCTCAGTGGTCCAGGAGCGGGTGGTGCAGCATGGACAAATTGGATTTTGGGAAGTTTGTTCATCGTTTTTCGTTGGCTCAGGGACAGGGAACACGAGCCATGGAGAGAGTCCACCATCTTGTCTTTGTCTTGGTGCCCACACAGAACTAAGTTGAGTTTGTGAACACCTTTTGTGTGTAAAGCACCTTCTTTTTGTATACTTTGTTATTAATATTATTGCTGGTACTGTGTGTTCCTCATCCCATTGATGTTTATCTTCAGTAAATGATTATATCAACCTATAGTCTCTGCCTTTGGCCCTCTCTCACCAGAGAGGGGTGAGGGGAAGGGGAACAGCTTATTTGGACTTTATTACCACTTGTTTTTTTTAAACCACCACAGATCTAATCAGAGAATCATAAAATTACAGAATTATTAAGGTTGGGAAAGCCCTCCTAGAACTTCAAGTCCAACCTTGACAATAACATAGGGCATAACATTGAGAAACAAGGTATTTGTGGCCTCCTAGGATTTGTTTCAACAAGCTTCTCTGCCATGAATTGAAGAAGGCATCTCAGCAACATTCTCCATGACACCCATATTCAAGTACAAGAAGAGTAGAAGAGCCCTGCACGTAGGCCTCTGTACTACAGGAACTGTGACCTCCTTCCTCAATCTCTTCTTCAGCTACACTGAAGCCACTGCTGTTCTGACTACAGGGCCAAAAATACCTGCTATATTTGAATCTCACTATAATCTGGAACCATGGATGGCCAGTAAACCACCATATGAAGACAGAAGAGAAGACTCCTCAGACTCTTATCTCCACCAACTTTTACATGCATTTGACATACCAAATCATGCGAATTATGTTATCAGAAGTAACTGCAAAAATTGAAACAAAAACTATTTCCAAATACTTTTCTCATGGAGACAACTAAACTATTTGTATTCTACCCCTGCATTCTTTTCTCAGTTGTTGCTGATGCGAACCTCAGTACAATGACAGTCCTGTATCAGTTTATCTCTGCCCAGAGTAGTGAAAGACGCATCTGCTTTTTTTAAAGCAAATCTATAAATTAAACACATCTGCTTGATTTACATCACTCGGTTACTTTGCTCTGGAAGAGCTTGTAGCGAGGTCCATGGGCCTGCCTGCAGGTGATAGAACATTCCTCTTTGTTCATTCTTAATAACGCAAAAACTTGTCTGCGTGCTCCTTTATTTCTTCCAGAAGACTTTTACAGTGCAGTGATGCAATGTCCTTCCACAAAAGTAATGCTGAATGATCCCTACTATTTTACATTTCTCCACGTCTCTCAGTTCCATTATCACATTTACCAGTGATTTGCCTGCTCATCCACTTGGAGCAAAGCACAAACAAGCACTCTGCAGTTTCACCAACGTCAGGGCCCAGAGCCTTCCCTTATAGGGTTGTTTTTATGCTTTTCTGTATCAGTACAGTATTCATCTTTGTTAGGTTTTTAAACTGTTTCCAACAGCCCTCTTGAGAATACTCTCAGTCATGTGGACAGACACTCTGGATTACCCAAAACATGCAATATTTCAGCTTTTTTAAGCAAAAAAATTTTTGTGGTTCTATCTGCATGGCTATATTTACACTTTTATCTTTTTAAAAAAAAACCAAACTAAACACAACTTAAATATTCTTCTTCCTAAAAAGACATGCAACATATCTTTATGGAGACTCCAGCTACGCCCTGGGGCCCAGATGGATTAAAAAAAAAAAAAGCAGAGGCAAATGCATGAAGTTATTTTACTGTGCATAATGATGAGTGATGACTGAGTAGCTGATTAATCCAAGTACAAGTACTCTCGTATTTCCATGAAACAGAAGTACAGAAGCAGTACATGTTATGGACATGATCTAAAATGGAAATTATAAAAAAAAAAGAGAACTAGTACATAGAACATACCAGTTCTCTTTTCTAAGCATGAAAGGAATTAGGACGTCCAAAAGAAATTTTAAAAAATATACCCTGCTACAGGCACAGCTTTTTAATTGCACATAGCAAAAGTCAGTTACAACAGAAAAACTCTAAACTTCCGTAAAACCTTAAAAAACAATTTCTCATACAAAAACTGCAGAACAGTTTTTGATCACCTCCTGTGAATATCAACTATCTACCAACCAAAAGAATACTCCCTACCACTATGAAAGACAAGCTGATGACCCACAACTGGGAACAGACCATTTGTATTACATAGCAGTGTACACTGGTCTCCTTACAACTGGGACAGGAATGCTCACATTACCTTTAATCCAGGTGACCTTGTAGCAATAGTATTGAAGAAATTATAACCCTGAGATCAGCACTGGCAAGAAAGTCCAGAAGGTGGAGATCCCACCGGCCTCACAAAGCTCACATTAAATCTCATGCCAACACATTTAACATATAATAAAAAACTAAGGTTTGCATGACTCTTTTCACTGTTTATTTGTGGGCAGTCTTGTGCAAGGCCAGGAGTTGGACTTTGATGGTCCTTGTGGGTCCTTTCGAACTCAGGCTATTCTATGAGTGAACAGCACAAGACACCATATAAAAATGCCTGGCAGCAGACGCTGGCACAGGCAAAGTGATGGAAAGTCAGAAAAAAATACTTTATTCAGGTGTCAAACTTAAAAGCTAAAATTGACACAACCTCCTCCAAAGGGGTTTAGGCAAACACTTGAATAATGAAAAATTTACCATATCTTATGGCCATTAGAACATCTCCAGCTCTTCAGTCTTCTTCTGTCCTAGTTTCTACTAACGTTGTTCACCTAATGGGTGCCTCTTGACAGAAGTTGCTAGAGCCCTACAATAAGCATTCTCTGCCTAGTTAGAAAGGTTGAGTACCCCTGCCTTAAGGTTGTGTATTTTACTTCACAAGTGCAGATGACTGGTTACAGAGACGTGATTTCCCACAGCTCACTTGACAGACAAGAGTCACAAAGCTTTGGTGTCTTGATCCCCTGCCATCATCTGGGCACAAAAGATTCAAGGAACATAGCTACACATTTTTTAACTATGTGTCTGTCTTCAAGTATTTGCAAACTAGTGCAAAATTAGAATAGTATAGGTACGGGACCATTTTAATGTGGGAACGGCAGCATTTTCCAGATTAAAGGGAAACACCAGTACACCATTATCTCTTGTTATTGCAAGATAGATACAACTTATTTTTGGTTGCTACGTAAGAAAGAAGTTTATTCTTATAAGCACTGATTTCTAAAGTTACCTTATCATGAGCTTCTGTAAGGCCAACTAATATTTAAGATGTACTTGTTTGTATGTTTGTCCAGCTTTTAGATAACCTAGACATAATATTCCCCAAAATAATTATATTCTCTTCAAATCCTAAAGTACTTACAGTTTTTATCTACAATTTTATATTTCTACAGGAAATTCTTCCTATATCTAATGAATGCTTCAATACTGAGATAAAAAATTCTTGCTTCTAGTAGCAACTTCTAAAACAGCAATACTTTGTAATGTCATCATCAAGTACAAAGACTGTTCTATGTATAGAATCTGCAAGGTCATTTCATATCATAACTGGTTATCAATTTAGTATCAGCATTTAACTATCAAGTGCTGATTTTAATTGGGAAGTTAGTTAATCATCTGGCAGTGTTTAAACAAGCTGCCAGGCTCATAAAGACAAGAATGAGCTCTCCAAGACTTAAAAAAAAATCAGTAACTTATTCAATATTTGCCAATGTTAAAACTTTATTTTACACGGTCTAACAATTATTTAAATTTAAGAGAGAATATTTTACGTTGGTAATAATATATAAAGCATTAGGGAAAACTCATAAATGTTTCTGCAACGTAAGGCATCACTAAGACTGAAAATTTTGAAAACTGTGAAAATCATCAGAGAGTTCTAGATGCAGAGTTTTTGGTACTAAATTCAGTTATTCAGAACGATAGCAGTATTCTATCGTCCCAGGTACCCCTTTGCAGGCTGTCATGTTAGGTTAAACCCACCACTTTATCCCAAGACTAATCTTGGAGGGAAACTCTATACAGAAAAATTTATTTTATTAGAAGAGTGGTGTGCTATTTCAAAATCTGACAGTAATCATGTTTTCAGTAGACTGACACTTAATTCCAGCATTGCGGGTGCTGCATGGCCTTGTGAAGAGGGAACAGAGATACAAGAATAAAGGCAATGATGCTCTGGCTCTTACATAACTTTTTTGCTTGGCAGAATACTTTACACAGGTATATTTATTGCCTTGCACAAGCAAGCTCTCTTTGTGACCAAGAGAAGCATGAAAAAGTCTTTGTGCTCAAGTGATCACAGATCATCACACAACTGATCCAATTCAGACATCTAAAAGACATCTAGCCTCAGCCAGTCATCAAGGATTTCTCTGCATTTAGTGGAGAATATCTTTAGCTCATGATTCATACTGAACTAAAACTGAAATCTGAGGTGGGATGAATCACACATACTAGATGTCCATCTTCTTCTCTCCACTTTAGCCACTGTTTTGGAGAGTATGCTCGCCTTTTAGGTGACTCATTATGAAATCCAGCCCAGAAGATTAGGAGATGGCAACATGACCACGAAGCAAAAGGAAGAAAAAAAGCAGCCAAACAAAAGCTAAGAGTACCTTAGGAGCACTGGGACCAGAAATCAAATTGAAGAGACTGTACTCTTTCATAATCCATCCTGTTTGGAATACTTTTGCCTGATGGCCACATGGGTTGAACGGATGTCCTCATTTCAGCCAAGGACAGGGTGAGGGGGCATAATGGGGTGGAGCCTGGAGCCATGTGGGCATGGCCAAGATATTGTGTTATCTGACAGCATCTTGTGTCATGGGCAAGAGAGAGGGGCTCTCCCACTTCCAAGAAGCTGCAGGGCTTAGAATTGATCATGTAGGGCCTGTCCACCACCATTTTTCACTGTCCCAGGTGAAAAGTATTGGTGAGCATTTTCAGCATGTAAATCACCCTCTCCTTGTGTAGTTTTGTTGTAACATTGCTATTACTGTTCCTTTTCTTATCTCATTGCTGCTTCGAGTAAATTGCTCTCATCTCAACCCATAACCTCTGCCTTTTGTCTCTCACAGGAGGGTGGGAGAGGAGCAGCTTGTGTCTTGGAGTGTCATTCCTAAACCATGACAATGGCGTAAGCATGAAGGATAAAAAAGTGTAAGTGGGAAAAATGTGCTCAATATTTGAAAATATGACAGTATATTTACAAAAGGGACGGCAAAATCTTCCTACTGTAGTAGATACTGGACATGCTTAATCAGGAGGTAAGACATAGTAATACAGTGTTTTAACAAATGTCTAAAACTCTCTTTGTCCCTCATATGCATTCCCTATATTTCTCTGAATAGTAACAAACTATTAACAAAAAATGTTTGAAGGACTGTATTTCCATTTAAAAGTAGGTTTGCGTGAGAAAAATAGTGTCTTATCACTAAAGAATTACCCATTCATTAGACTTTTTTAGATGAAGTACCACTTTTGTGGGGACAGGTAAAAATTATTGTATTATTTAGTACCAGTTATTCAACAAGGCTGCTAAAACTTTCTGCTGGGTTTCTGAACTCCCCCTGGAAAACAGGAGTTTGAAGACAGAGTGGTAGAGATTAATGGTAGCTAAAAAGTACTGGTTTCTAAAGGATTCAGGGAATTACTAACAACTAAATTAAAATTCTGCAAAGAAGCATCTGAGAAAAGCATTTCCATGTTTATTAAAAAATATCTACCCTCTATTATGCTGAATACATTAAAAATTATATCCTAGATCAGTGTTGGAGGACATGTGACTGTCAAATACAAACAGTGCAATATTACAGCCACCTCTCTTATTCTGTCTCTCTCTCAAGCAATTCTTAGAAATCAGAAAAGATTTTACTAATACCAATTTATATGTGCATATCCACATGTTAAAGCAAGTTCAAAGGAGCTGAAGAGTGGACTAATCATTAACAGAAGCCTTGTAAATTCTTGTTACAGCTGGTAGATATCATTACTAGGAGTGATTTGGCATGCAGTAATTTTACAAATGTCTTTAATGTGTAAGATACAAAAGAGTTTTTTATTGGTGTACTACTCTGACACTTTTGTAAGCGTATAAACAGAAAATGAAATAATAGCAGTCTGCATAAAGGAAGAACATTTTTTCTTTCACTTCTCTCTGTTAAATCTTGGTAAACCTATCATAAATATGCCACAGAAAGCAACTAACTACCACGGTAAACCTTTTTAAAATTCAGAAACTCTAAACCTATAATAATCCTAATCTGAACAGCTAATCACAATGTGAAGCTATTCTAATGTGTATCCAATTGTAATCAGCACTATGATAATGGCACTGTCATTAGTCTTCTGTGCTATTTCTCATTATTTGTAGAGACACTGCTAAAAGCAAATTCATGGAGATGGGAAGTTTCGGCCTTTGTAGTGCTCAAAATTTTCTATGGCATTCCTTATTTTCAGGAATTTCAAATTTTGGCAATAAATTTTCAACAAAAAAATCTTTAACCTAATATCTGGTTGAGGTCTGTTGTTTAAGTATGCAACAATTTTTGAGATATTCCATTCCAGACTGAAATCAGATCAGAAAAGGCTGAAAAGATTTGCTATGCAACAGCTTCACGAATTTCTTCTCTGGTCTCATCAGATAACATGTCACTTCACACTCTGGAGCAGCAGCAAACTGAAATGTGTCAACAAAGCTGCTTTTTGTGGTCCCTAGGAAAAAAAGCCACTACTGCTTCTGAACAAAACACAAACTATTCTGGAAGGTTTCTCTCCTTACACATACTGTAGAAATGGATTTGACAACTAGATGCTCCAAGAAATCCCTCAGT
>WAAE01014790.1:0-41471 GCA_013400495.1 Nicator chloris | reverse complement strand
AATGACTTGGTGCAGAAATTGCCAGAAAATCTCTGATAGATATATATATAAACAAAACATAAAAAGTATTTAAATAACTCACTGTTTTCTGTCATTACAGTGAATGAGGATATAGGTAGAAAAACATAACCTTATTTTTGAAATAATATTTTTCTCACTAGATGTGTATTTATTGATATGTAGAATCCAGTTCCAATATTTCAGTGCAATTTTATTTTATAAATTTTATGAAAAATGTTAACAATTTTTTTTTCTTGCCTAAATGATTACAATCTAAAAGCCACTGGGAAAATGTCAGTTCATACCCATTCAAAATTGTGACATTGTTTAATTTTCTGCTAGGGAGAACAGAAAAAAAGGCTTTTGTTTGCTCCAGTAATAATTGCAAAATAAATTCAATAGGGAACTTGTCTACTGATGCTGCAAGCATACTACAAACTCCTCATCCACACAAAAAAAAAGGCAATAAAAATGCCTTTTAGTAGGTGAACACCTTTAACACAAAACAGATAATCACATTCAGTTTCTGTCTATCACAGAACATTTTCTGATGGATCTTTAAAACACTGGCATATAACACCTTCATGTCCTTAAAATTGTTAAACACTTGGCAGAATGCTATTAGCCCTGTTCATACCAAAAATAAACCTTGCTCTTTCCTTCCTGCTTTCATGCTCACATATTTCAAACGACCAAAGCATATGTAATAACGTTGCAAAGGGTTACAATTTAACACAATATAATATTGTTAGCATTCTACCTTGTATATATTCCTTTCTGCATTTTGCATTCTAAATGCAGCAAGAGATGGGTGTGCATTCTGAAAGAACAAAAAATTTACAAAGTCAAAACCAAGTCATGTTTCACATTGCTCTTTGGTGACATTTTTCTGTATAAGGACCTAAAACTTCACACTGAAAATGTACATATGCATTTGTTTTTGTTATTTCTCTCCATATTTTACTCTGTATGAGCACTGCTCAGCATTAACTAAAACATCCCTGTGTTCCCAACACTGTTTTTGTCATAAACCCAAACCACACAAACCCAAACAAAGAAAATTAACTCTATTGTAGTCAAAACCAAACAATAGGTTTTAGTTAATTTTTAGTGACTCCAGTGATGCTGCTTTGCTGTGTCTTGGACCACAGGGAGTCACTGCAGTACAAACAAGTCATTGAGGTACCTCTATAGGCCCATGGATTATGGGACACTTTAATGCTGAGAACAGTGTATGCATGGTATCTTTCAGCAGTTTCTGAGATCATGTCTATAAAATCTCTGTTCAGATGGGAGAATCTGCTGCCAGGCTCTCTATTTCCCCACCTTGCAAAGTAGGCCTGAGATTGATTTCTATTTTTCAGACATTGAAAGGGAATGCTCAAGAAACTAATTGAGAATATTTGCACCCCTCGCAACATCCTAAGATATTGTTTGATTAGGCACAAATAATTATTTATCAAGGTAACAGCTAGTAAATTGGCCTTTTTAGTATAAGTGTTGGCAGCAAAGCAGTACTTCAACATTTACACTTAATTTTCACTTTTACTTCTATTGCCTCTAATTGTGGTGAGCAGGTAACAGGAGAGAAAAAAATAATTATTAGTTGTAAAATCAATGCTGTGGAAAATGGATTTTAAAGGACAATCTAAATGCAGAATTAGATGCAGTTAACATTTGAATGCTGAATTTTCATTGCTAAGTGTGACAAAAGTGTATTAGCTCATACTATCCTATATATAATTAGACTAGGAGTTTATTGAGAAATTGTAAAAACAGTACAATTGGGCTGTATGGGCTATTTCATATTTTTGAGCTATTGCATTTTAAGTGTAACCTGTAACTTGGTGATTCGTTCAGTTCTGTAGAATATCCTGATAATCTTGCTGTTCTATTCTATATGCCTTTGTCCTAAAGGTCTATGTGTGTCTGTGCTTATGACAGATCAGAACACCTTCATTTTTATATACCTGATAATCCCAGTGGTCAGATTCTTAATGGTGTGGAACTGCTTTGCAGATCTCCTTGTAGTTTGTAGTTTCCATATTCTCCACATGTAGTCAGTTGGTTCCTTACTCATCTGATACATATTTCACATAAAAGGTTGCTGAGAAATTGCTGGAGAGAACACAGCCTTCTCAGTTTGCTTTCAGATACGTTTGCAAACAAATTGTTGCAAACAATCATCAAGTCTAGTATTGACTCCTATCAATATCAAGCACGGAATCACTTTTAGAGGGAATTATGTGTGTGTTTATTAGGCAGCAAGTATTCTAAGATTTAAAGAAATCTATTTAAAAAAAAAAAAGTAGGAATTTTATAATTGCAAGCCAAGATCACATGTACATTAATTATGGAAAATCACAGTGTTCATGTTTAGAAAAAGGACATTCCCAGGTAGCACTACCACCTCTTGAATTCCCCATTGGTTTGCTGAAGCTTGAAATTTTCCTTAGTCAATGAGATGATGTCTGTACAGCATCTTAAACAACCTTCCAGACATGACCAAGAGTGAGTTGGGAGTAGGGATGTATGGTAATACTGGACTTGGACACATTTTTGTTGGGTCCTTTCTGTGTTGGTTTTGTGTTTTGTTGTTTTGGAATTTTTTTATTTGCTTGCTAATAAAAAGAGCGAAGTAATCATTCTGTCACACACATCACACATTATATCACAAAGCATCATTAATATCGCACACAAATGTTGATAACTGATCTGAGACAGGTTACATTAATACACCAGCAATAAAAATACCCAAATTTAGGATATTTTTCTAAAGTAAGAGAGATGACCAAAACAGAAAATAAGTTGGATATATGCAGCCAATGTCAATCAATAGGAAGTTAACCAGAGCAGGACCACGATCATACAAAGTCAAATTCAGTAATATAAAACTAATAATAATATTATCATAAAATATTCTCTTCTTGTGATAAAACACATTCTTTAAAATCGAATCCTACATTTTTATAAACATGGGAGGTGAGAAATTGTCAAAATTGGTAAAGGAGTTGGATGGTGTGGTGGGCTGATGTTGGCTGGATATCAGGTGTCCACCAAGCTGTTCTATCGTTCAGCAGAACAAGGGGGGAGGAGAAAATAAGAAAAAAACCCAGCCCTCAAGGGAAAAGATAAAGACAATTTTAAAAGCAAAAGAAAAGGTCATGCATGGAAAGAAAGGAAAATTCTCTACCTCCCATCAGCAGATGATGCCCAGACACTTCCTGAGACACAGGACTTCAGCTGTGTAGCAGTTCCTACAGAAGGCAAATGTCATTACAGCAAATTTGCACCCCTCTCCTCCTCTTTTCTCAGCATTTATATCTGAGCAGACATCACGTGGTATGGAATATCTCTTTGGTCAGATTGGGGCAGTTGCCCTGGCTGTGTCCTCCCCTGGGATCTTTCCCACCCTCAGATTACTGATAAGGGGGAATGTTGGAGAGTCATTCTTGGTGTTCTGTGAGCCCTGCTCAGCAGCAGCCTAAGCTCTGGCATGTTATCAATGCCTTTCTAGCCACCAATGCAAAGCACAGCACTCTGAGGGCTGCTGTAGAGAAGATTAAGTCCATCTCAGACATGTGACAGCTACAGCTGGTCTATAACTGCACAGATAATTTGGCCCAACAAAATCCAACTTGACCAGCCTAGCTCGTTAGAGAACAAAAGTAAACAAGTCCCCAGGTGTGTTACTGACAGGTCAAGTTGAAACTCGAACAAGGGACCCCAGCCAACCCTTTGAAGTATGAATGCAGCCATATCATTGCCCAATGAGCTGGGTGAAGCTACGATCCTTAGCCAGTCATGTACGTAAGCCCGGGAAATTTGCAGCCCCTATATAAGGGGGTGCCCAACAATAAAATTGAGCTGATGCTGCATGATCTCAGTGTGTTTGTGTCACATTCCTATCTCTGTCAACAGCAACACTGGCAGACGCAGTGCAGGTGCAAAATTTGGTATCCTAATTTTAGCAATTATTTTTGTATACATAATGAAGACATTTTCTGTTAAGAGAATGAAGACTCAGAGAAGTAAAGCAAAATTCTGAGATGTCATCCCCTCCCAGTTTACAACCCTGAAACATCTTAGCATAACAATGCCTCATAACAATGTTTTCAGAATGAAGTAGAGAATTTTTAGAGAAGCATTTGAGAGAAATTTGCTTTGAATGCTTCTTTCTAGGCAGGTGTTAATTCACCCTGTAGAGACAGAAAGAAAACAAACAAAAAACTTTAAATGAAATCCAAATACAATAATGATTACTTATTAGCTGCTGTTTACTCACCCTGCAGATAGATGCTTCTATATCCAAAGTCATTCTGCCCTCACGAGATAATAACAATTAACATTCTTACAGCAGATTAAATTTTTAATTAAACTTTTTTAAAAAGCTGAAGCGGTCAAATGGAAAAAGTGAGCTGAACACAAGTACTAAGGACCTCTTTCTATGATTCTGACTTGAACCTATCCTTTGCCAGTCTTTGTTGCTGTGAGATTTGTGGAAAACAAAAGCATGACTGTTTACTATAATTCAATAATTGCCTAGATTAATGTCTTTTCCTATCACTATTTTATTTCTAATTGAAGATCAAAATATGCATAATGTTTATATTAGAAAAATAGTGAAAACACTTGAAAAAGGTTTTCAACTCTGTAAGTTAGAATACTTTCAAAGATATTAATCTTACTTTACCAAATAAACAAATACATGATATCAAAAATATGATTTACATTTTTTTATTATACGCAAATGAACCAGAAATAGAGTACAGTTTATTAGGTCTGTTCTTTGCTTTTTCTTCTTTATCTCATCATTATTCCCTTTATAATGCTGAGAATAATTTGTGATAATGACATGAATCTCTTGTTTGAGTTGTTCTCCTTTCATCCAACCATTTATGCATTTCTGTTTTATGAGTGGATAATGAGAAACAACAAGTAAAGATTTGCAAAGATGTACAAATACATGAAACACTCTACTGTCAGCCTGCTCAGATACAAAAGTAATATTTTCAAAACTGTAGCTGAAAATATTAGCTTTAAATTTTGTATCTGCACAAAAATTTTGTGCATTTTCTTAAGAAAAAAATATTTCTTGCAAAAAGAAAAGTTGGGAATGAGCAAAAAAATGGTTTAGAGATGAATCCTTTAGGTACTCTGCATACTCAGCTGCTGAAGCATTCTGTGTGACTGAAGGACATTTGGGATTTAAGTGATCAGGTGTGAAGTATGTATAATTTTGAAGGAAATGCTTACACTTCAGGTTTTTGTTCTAGTTTTCCTTACTCCACTGTGTTAAGCAAGACTTATTTACAGTTTGTCCATGAGTATGTTGAATAATTTTCAAATAAGGAAAAAATTAAATAAAAATACCGTATTTCTTTTTCAAAGTGTCCCATCATTGCCATCTTTCAGATTTGCAGATACTCCTCAGGTTGTAGAATTTGTATGTAATGCTCTGTGGGAAAATTCACAATCAGAATAGGAAAAGAGGCATTTTGTATGTGTTGTTAGTGGTGATAAAATTAATTTCTTCATGGTAGCTGCTTTGGTGCTGTGTTTATAATTTGATAACATGGATGTTTTAGGCCTGCTGAGCAGTGCTCACACAGGGTCAAAGCCTTTTTCACTGTTCACACCATGCACAAGTGATGTGGGAGTGCCCAAGAAGCTGGGAGGTCACAGAGCCTGGAGAGCTGACCCCAGCTGCCCAGCAGGATATCCCAGACCATACAGGATCATGCTCAGCAATAAAAGCTGGGTGGAGGAGAAGAAAGAGGGAGACACATTTGGAATGATGGTGTTTCTCTTGCCAAGTCACTGTTATGCAGGATGGAGACCAACTTTCCTGGAGATTGCTGACCTGCCTGCCTGTGGGAAGTGGTGAATGAATTGCTGATTGCTCTTTGCTTGCATGCACACCTTTTGCTGTTCCTATTAATCTGTCTTTATGCCACTCGTTAATTTTCTCACTTTAAACTTCTGGTTCTCTCCTCCTCTCACTGAAGAGAGAGCATTGAGCAGCTCTTCTGTGGGCTGAGCTGCACACCTGGGGTTAAACTACAAAAATATGGTAGGTAAAAATGGCCATTTCACAGGGGACTCCGGGAGAAAATTAAGCACATTTTAAAAGTTTTAAGTAAAATTTGATTATGCTTTTTGGGTACATATTTTTTTAAGTTTAGCTCTGATGCAAAGTGCAGTTATCTTAAAATGCCTTATCTGTTTTTTAATTCCCTGTTCTTTTTTCTAAAGAAGATAAATCTATCAAACTGTTCCTTTATGCCTGATCTCTTTTGACTTTTTCCAGCTATTTCCTGACGTTGATCCTCATGATTAATATCCTTGTCAGGAACATCACTGCTGTTTTTCTTTGTGCTGCCATCCCTTTCAGCTTTGGCTGTTTATTCTCAACATGCCCCCACTGATGTGGGGCTCTGAGGAGGCACTCGAACCCAATGTCCAGAACTTGCTGAGGTGTAAGTGACCTTATCAGTGAGTCAGACTTCACTTGGGGAGTGTTAGGCACCACACTGATTTTTTAAAACAGATGTTCAATCACAAAGGCACGTTGACTGAGATGGAAGATGGAATTGATAATAGATAGCTGCCTACCCCTGTGAAATTTCCACTGCGAGAAGATGGTCTGCTTATATCAATATACAGTCTGTATCAGAGCATGATGAAACAAGGAGCACTGAGATACACTCTCATGGTAAACCCTTATGATTGTTTAGGCCATGGCTTGCCTTTGTAGCACTCTATTGAATTTGTATGTACATAAACACACAGATGACAGAGGCAGAAGGAAATAAAAGGGGACAAATAGACAGATTAATGGAAGAAAATAGAACATGCCACAAAGGAAGGAAAAGCTGAGGGGTTTTGCTACAGATACACTTGGTTTTGTTTTGATATATGATAGGAAGAAGGTTAAGACTCAGAGAGTTTCAGAGCAGATGATGGTTGGGGATGGACAACTCTTTAGAGTTGCAGGAACAACGGACATCTACCTTGTCTTATTTTGGCACCGAGGGCAGATGGGAAAATGAGTGACTCGGAACTGTACACCCATATGTGGGTTCCTGCCCTCCTCACTGTGTGATCCACAAAGCCTCTGCACCTCACAACCTGCTCAGACAGACTCACTCAGGATGCCAGTTTGACTGCCCTGGTCTACAGTCCATGGGATGCTGAGGGAGACAGTGGCCATGGACATGGCTAACAGCCTTTTTGCTCCTACTTTATTGGTATCTATGGGAAGACTCCAAGGGCAAACATGCACTACCAAGCTCAGAACAAATTAATCTGTTATGTCTATGATATATGTGCCTATCTGTAAACTATGAGGATTGCATAAAATCCACAGAGATAATGGCATTCATGTGTTTCTCACACACACACTGCCCTTACACACCTCAAGGAGAACTGTATTAGTCAGTTCAATTTATTTCTCAGAAATCTTACTTTCTTTCTGTCCGATTTACAATATTGCCTCAGAGATTGTTCACAGTAAGTTTTATACTTCTGTGAAATTCCATGGAGAGAGATTAATTGGAGGAGACTCATTCCAATATATTCCCCTGGGAAGAAGCAAACAGATATTTTATTGTAACATCAGTGCCAAACATTCAGAGTATTCTGCTTTTTCCAAAATACAGATCAGCTGAATATGTGGCTATTTATTATTTCCTCCATGCAATTTATCAGCTAAATTGTACCATTGGTACTTTCTAAGTGTAACATCTAAGTTCAAACACAGAAAATTCACAGCTTTTCAGAAAAGCCCAACATGAGGAACAATCACTTCCAGAAATCTGGAGCTGTTTTCCTGTCCTGGTTTGAGAGTGATGGAAAAGTGTACTCTGAGTACTCATATAAGAAGCTTAGGTTAGATGTCACCACTGGTGCTACCTCAAGGAGACTTTCAAATGGTTGCTGACAAGATCTAGTTGACTTTGACTTCAGTTCAAAAATTTAGGGTAAATGAAAGACAGGATCAAGCATTTGGAGATATAGAGGAAGAGCTATCAGAGGAAATTAAATAAAAATATTACAAGATCATTTGTATCTTGATGTCACACAAATTTAAGCAAAATTCTTATGCCAAACACGTCAATTTATTTAAGGAAAAAAGATGACATAACAAGATAACAATGGTAAATGAGTAGCAAAACCAAGTTAAGAGGCAAGCAAAGATTTTAAGTAAGATAGTAATGCCATCTTCAGTTAATCAGTAATATTTCAAATCTGGAACTTCTTTTTTTAATGATTCAAAGGGAGAAAGACAAAGTGGAATTATATTAAATTTGCATATTTAAATTACCTGGTAAATGTAACCTTGACTAAACCAGTGCAAGAATAGCATCACTACACCAGAACCCAAACCACATACATTTATTTTTTTCATTAAAACATTCTATTTATTTCAGGAAACCAAATTCTGATTTCAGATATAACAGTGTGACTTCAGCAGCTTACCCAAAATAAAAAAAATCCCTTTAAAAAGCAAATTATACTTCTTTCTTATTAGTCTTTAGCTATGACACATTAGTCATTACATGTTGATAATTTATGTTAATTTAGTCAGACATGCTTTATCAGGACTTTTATACTTTTTACCTGGAGCTCTATATATTCTCAGCAGTTAAGATTAATCTCGGTTCCTCCATCTTTGTTTCTATTAAATTTTTATTTTTTTTTTTCAGATTTCTGAGGCCACACAGCTGTGGTAGCTAGAATTTATTCAGATTAGTTCATATAAAGTTTCTTACTTTAGTCACCAGGATCACAGAATAATGTAGACTACAAATGACATATGATTCCATAGTGTCGTGATGGGTGGATGCCAAACAGTAGTTGAGTTTCTACCCAGACGTTTACTCACTCCCTCATCCTTCGTGGGATCAGGGAAGAAAACAGGAAGAACAAAAGTGAGAAAACTCATGGTTTGAGGTAAAGATAGACTAAAATGTGAAAGGAAAGGGGAGAGGGAAGGGTACAGACACCAAACAGTTGGAACAAAAGGAATCAGACCAACATCTGGCCAGCCTTCAAGCAATGGCCTCTGTGAAAGCCAAAACGTTCTTACTCCAACTATTTGTTTGTGAGGATGACAACATATGATATTAAATGTCCCTTTGGCCAGTTGGGGTTATTTCTCCCAGCTATGTTTCCTGCCAACCTTTTACTCACTCATGCTTGATAGGCAGGGAGCAGAGTAAGAAAAAGAGAAAGGCTTGACACTCTTTGAGCACTGTTCGCAAGCATCAAACATTGATGTGTTTTAGCCACAAATCTTAAGCATCATACAGGGTGCTATAAAAGACAACTAGCCCAGTCAGACATAGACCAAATGTTTCAGATCCAACAGATTTGATTCAAAACAACGTGTCTTTTCCATGAATTTATTCAGCTTAATGCTCATTTAGCTTTGAGTTTTATATATTGACTCATATCTTTCCATGGATATATCAAGCCTCTTTCTAAATAGGGCCTATGCAGAGTCATCAAAGTGAATGCTTTGAAGACTGCTTTCAGTTAAAACTAGTCTCATGTTAAAAAAGATGTATTGCAAGATTTGGGTTTATCACCAGTTTTTAGAAGGTTCCAGGTGAAGCAAGGTAATACGAAGGTTGTATCTTGGTTATCTAATGGCTGTGCAAGCAGAATGTTTAATAAGTACAATTACATCACAAATTGCATAAGAATAGCTGTGTGGGATTAGACAAAATCTTATATCAGAAACAATACTGAAAGGAATAGAATGGAAATAGTATTCTATTCTTGCCATATATCCATGAGGGACAAAGAAGAGTTATTACAAGTGTGGCAATAATTATATGGCATCATTATCTTTCTGGTTGTGTGAGCATAATCTTACCAATGTACCCTGCTTAACCAGGATAAGGCAAAAGAATAATGAAGTTTGGAGATTAATGTGTAGCATAATCATGGCAATCAACATGAGGTTCCGTTTGCGAGGCATTGCTACTGTCACCATAGCTTCTACTTTCTGCTTCACAAGGCAAGATATTTTTTTCCATTGTGACTAACACAGCAATATGTAAATCACGCGATTACACAGAAGCTGTTCCAAGAATATATTTTTTAAAACTACCTTTTCAGTAATCAAATGCACCTGAGCGTGGCACTGAGGGTGATTTTTTGTTCATGTGTCACATAAGTACAAACCCCACAGAAACATGATATTATTGCAACTATGACTTTCATACCTGTGGGATACTGCTAGATATTCCTCACTTAAGTAAATTTTGTTTCCTCTTATCTAGTTGAAAGCACTGCAGGAGCATTGCATGCAATAAAGTGAATTTATGCTGACACATTTTCTTCTAAATGCAAGTGCTTCATTTAAGGGGCTCCACTCGAAATAACCTTTCCCCTTTCTTCAGATTTCCAAATCCAGATTTTAATCTCCTCTGATTTAATGTTTAAAGGCAAACATATCTTCTACAGTCTACAAACAAACAACAATTGTAACATACAAACTGCTCATTTTCTTTTTTTCTAGAGGAGGTAACATCTGCTTCAAAGATCCTGCAAAAATACCTGCATAGGGTATTTCCTGTTATTTATAAAACAAATCTGTCATTCACTGAACTAGGAGAAAGAGGTAGTAGTGCTCTTTAGTGTTATTTTAGTAGTTATTTCAATAGTCTTCTTGGTTTTTTAAGTTTGGAAAGCAGCATGATGTTGCAGTGAGTAAACCATTAGCAAATGGTGCCTAAAAGTAGACAGGCAAAGATGATTAGGCAATTCAGCACTGACAACTCTGATTTATATGTTGCTGTAGAAGCTAGAGAAGGCTAGATATCTCTTTTGAAATCAGAAAAAGGAAATACTAAAAGTAAATGACATTTCAAGACGTTATCTAAAGAGATATCATATTTCCTCTTAATTTCCTATAGAGATTATCTTTCCCAAATCAGATCTTGCTGCACAGCTTTCCTTTTATCCCATCCTTAAAGTAGTCAGCATAAGATGCTTCAAATAGAGTGAGAGCATAACTGGGAAAACTTACTTACAAAAGAAGCTTTATCTAAACTGGATAAAATATATTCTTCTGATCATGATTTAATGACTTTTAGTTATTTTCTCCACCTAAATATTTATCAACTACTTTCATGTCCTGTCTGAACTACTTGTAATCTACTGTTTTCAATAGAACATTGAGTTAAAAAAAATGTAAAACTGTATTTCACAACTTTTATTTTTCTGTTTCTTTTTCCTTGGGTTTCAGAACTGCAGAATGAAAAGAGTCATTTTATAATCCATTTTAAAAATCTGTACCTGCATTTTGAACTGTGTAAATTGTTTTTAAAGAACTCTGATACTTTCTATATTTCTAATATTCATCACCAAACTTTTGATCCATCCACTGCAATATAAAGGTATTCTTATACTTGCATCCATCATTAGAAAGGTGTAGTTGTTAACTTGAATTTTTTTTATACAGTGTGACAGATTCTTTCCTAACCACTGATGGTCACTGTTTTACACTGATGACAGTATGGACTTGATAATTTCCCCTACTTGATTCAGCTAATTTAACATGATCAATGTATATAATTTTTTTATGTCATCTCTTGTTATGTATACTGGTATGTTTTTGTCCCTAGAGAAATTTGGCTACCATCCCATTCATACCTAATTGCCATTAGGTCCCCTAGTAGTTTTCATAGCTTTCTAGGACTGATATATATTTTTGTGGTATGCCATTTTGTCAACTTTTTTTTTTTTTAGATCTTTAATTGCATATTCAACACAATCCTAGCAATCCTATGTAAGTCTTCTTCTGAGGTAAGATTTAGTGACTGATGTTTGGGGCTTAGGCAGTGCTCTTCTTAATAAAGCCAGAAGTATTCTTACTGTCACTCATACCAAGTTTTGAGGCTAAGTGAAAACCTCTGGAGGCCCTTCCAAAAGCCTCTAACACAGTTGTCTGCTACTTGTCTGCAGCTCTGTGTGAAGTATTTCACATTCAGGTCTGAGACATATTCCTTGGCAGCATTCCAGTGGCAATTCCACTCCCTAGCTTTCCATTCACAGGACCAGAGGTAGCAAGGGAGCCCCTCACACACTCTGTATGCACACATGCACCCAGTGTATGGGGTGCACAACAACACAAATTACAACATTGGTCACGGCACCAGGCCTTAGAAACCAATTTCATTGCTTCATTTGACCAAAGCACCAAACAAGACCTTGCTCTTGAAAAAACAATATACTAGAAAGGGATTTTAATTTTGTTCAAACTTTTTTACTCAAAAAATGTTGCAGTGTTAGCAAACAGCAATCTTATTTATAAAAGACAGAAATGAAATCAAATATGAGGGTGCAAGGTGTGGCTAAAATGAGTCTGCTTCCTGCATTTAAGGAATGATATAGGAAGAATTACTGTAAGAACAATATAGTAAGAACTACTGTAAAGAACTGTAAGAGCTACTGCAAATTGTTAAATGCAAATTACTGTATTTGACTGAATATACTGCAATTTAACTATAGTCTACTGATTTCAATGTTACCTAAAAGGAATCATGAATATGTTGGTGTTTACACACCAACACCCTCATCAATATAAATATGAATCAAGGAAAGCTATATAATGCCTGTGAAAATCTTCTACTTATTTTACATTCTCCACTATCCACATTTTCCTCCTCTTTCTTATGTGCACATTTCTTGCTTCTGAAATAATCCACTGATTTCTTTATTATTTGAGTGTCTCTAGACAGTTATTTCTATTCTGATTCTCCCTCCACTGTTTCAAGAGACATTCACTTATTTTTTTGCTGTTCTGTAAAGGTTTTTTCCTCCTTTTGTTTTCCTGCCATCAGTGTATTTGGATATCTCAGTTTTATTTAGAAAACATTTCTTCCTATTTAAAATATATCAGATTGGATCAGAATCCTCTATTTTTCTTTGTTCTTGCTTTCTTCCTATTTTATTTTTGTTTAAGGGTATGCAATTCTGTTCCAATTTAATTTTTTCTATACACATCTTTAATTAGTTGGTGCTCCAAGTCCAAGAAGTTAAATTGCCTTATATTTCATTAAGAAATTTTAATTTGCATTGTTGCTTGCCATTCATTATCTTCTGTTGTTTTAAATGCCCCTTTGGAATTGTTATCTCACTAAGTTAAATTTTGCCATGTCTTGTCTCTATACAACACTGAAGTCAATACCCAAACCCAGCATTTGACTACATACTCCAAAAACCTACATGACTTATATTTAAGGACAGTCTCTTTTGTGCTCTAAATGATAATAATTCAAGAGGCCTAAGAAACCTGGGTCATGAACTCCACTACTCTGTGTATGCTTAAAAATGCAAAGAATTGTAGCAAAGTAAATTGGTTTTGTCCATAAATAAGATGAAAAGGATACAAATAAAAATATATTGTGGAAATTTTGGAAAGGAATATGAACAATCAGAATTTGTCTGAGCAAAAGTTTTCTATCCTCACATTATAATTATTCTTGTAATTGTTGTTCTACATAAAATATATCAGTCACACACCCTTCTGTGGATAAAAGGGGTATTTTCCTGCTTCAATTTTTTAGTAAAACGAAAATAATTGTTAAGCACGAGAACTTTTTTGTTCACATTTCCAAGAAAAACAATATAGCTTATACATTTTCATCCTATCTAATTTTAGAGAAAAAACATCTCAGATCTTTTGTAAACACTTTAACTTTAATGATACCTTGAGAGCAACTAAGTTGATTATTAGCTAAGTAAATCTTTCACCTTATTTAAACCAAGCAGCATTTGATTACACTTTCTTTTATAATATTGATTTTCTATTACTTGACTTCGTTGTGTTTTTCTGCTTTTAAAAATACTTTCTCATTAATTACTCAAGCAAATATACACTATAATAATTTAATGGCTATTGTAACATTATTGTAACATTAGACTTGCTGGCATTCACATCAATTCATGGAAATTGAGAATAAATCTTTTGTTCCTAAATAATCACAGAGGCTTCCTGAGATTTCTGAAAGAACCTAATCTGAAATACGTAAAGCTGGGGTCAAAAAAGCTCAGTTACAGAGTTTCAAGTTTCCATCATAAAAATTCTGACTCACTTCAAAAACATTAAAATACATCCATTGTTTCCCTGTGTTTTAACCTGGACTAAGAGTGGCCACCATCTTCAAAAACTGAACCATAATGGATAGCCAGATAAATATTTCTGATTATATTGGTTATATACCTTATATATAATCAATATATTGATTATATTGGTCATATGCATTCTGAAGTTCTACCACCATTACTGATTCACATCAGGACTTCTACTTTTGCTTTAGTATATCTTGAGACAAAAATATGATCATTTCAGGTAACATGAAATTACAGTGAGCTGGTTATTAAGATTTTTATAAATGGTATGCACCTACATTTCTTCTTTCAACTCCTGTGCAAAAAGTTCCACCTAGATCAACAAAACCTGAGGAAGATCACTATGAAATAAATGCACCAAATACTTACCTCCTCAGTTTTTCGTGCACCTTTTATAAATATCTCATCATTACCTGACCAAATGATTCTCTGAATTTTTCTTTCTTTAAAATTTTTGTTACTTGCTTTTATATTTTTAGCAAATCGAAGCAAAAATCCAAACTAAAGAAGGCTGCAAATCCGATTTGTCCTATTTCTCCCCACCAAGGTTATCAATAATAGATACCATCAGAAGCTAAAACTGAGAGCATTAACAGACACCCACATCACTCTGCAAAATGTCAATACTGCAAAGACAGAATTAAAAGACAAGTTTGAATAGCTGGGTAAGTGAACTTCCTCTTCAGTAAATGTAGAGCCCTAAGTGGGTTTCAGTGTTCACAATATAAACACCAAAGGATTTCACATTTCATAAGTAATTTTCCTGCATTCATTAGTATAAATATATGCAGGGTTGAATTCTCTAACATAAATATTACATTTTTTCATGGATTTCATCAGCCATTGCTCATGTATGCAGTCTTAGCAACATCAGTTAATAAATTGCCTGTGTGAACACCTATATGCACAGCTTTAAACAATTCTGAATGCTCAAAAGAAATGCTTCTACATGAAATGATTCAATATTTGATTTAAAAAATGCAAAATATTTTTGTAAAAATAAAGAAATGCAATTAAACAGATGAATTTTGCTGCTGTTATTTATTTCATATCAAATTTATTAGCTGTCAAAACTGAATCAATTACCCCACAATACCTTTATATGCCTTTTATTGGTATTCTAAGATCTGAACAGGGTTTAATGAATGGACTAGAATCTACCGAGTAAAAGGAATTAATTTCTTTTCAAATGTTAAAAATGTTAGCTCTTCTAAAATCTTATCCATTTTATTCATTAAAATGGAAAAGAAAATCAATATGGATGGAAAACATCTCAAAGTTATTATTAATATATTTGTTTCTATTTCATATAACATAATATTCTCCTTGTAGATATGCCAATACACTACAAAATAATTCTAATATTAAGGAAGGACTTAAATCAGCAGAATGCCAAGGGGTGCTCTGGAGTCTCTATCACTACAGGTTTTTAAGAGTATCTTTGACAAAGCGGTTAGGAACAGTTTAGGTAGAATTTATCTTGCCTTAGGGCAGAAGGTAGGATGAGATGATCCCTTGAATTTCCTTCCAGTCCTATTTTTGGTGATTCCTAGCACCTTCAGCAGCATTATTGCTTGCAACAGTAAGTATATTCCAGGAAGTAGAATGAGCTATATCAACAACTTCCAAGATCCTTTCCAAATCCTTTACAAAGATTTCATTTGCTTGGAACTGCAGCAAATGAATTTGAGAATAGATTTTTTTATATGTGTACATATGTTTGTGTAGCTGTTGTTGGAACCCTGGAAGCTGAGAGTTTTGGACTTTCTGTGCTGTCAGGGACAGACCCTCAAGGGAGCACTGCATTTGACTTGAGGCCTTGGAAAAGGCTTCCAGCATTGAGTGATAGCACAAGGGTTATGGGTGTGTAGTTGGGACAGAAGTGTGTCATGCCACAGGGTGGAAAATTTAGAGTTTAGATTTTAGCATACAGTAATACATGGGGGCAAGATGGAGGAATCAGGGTGTTGTCTAAGTTCTTCCTCCTTCTTGTTGGTGTGGGGTGGTTTTTTCTTATTGGTTAGTAAAGTCTGCAGTGCAGACTTTGAGGGATTTATAATTGGGTAATAAATAAAAATAATCTAGGTGTTGATTCACGGTTGGACAGACTGTCCTTGAAAAAGGTCAGCCGAAACAGAGACGTGGCCATTTTACGTGTGGTAATTAGAATGTAGCAGCACTCACACCTCGTGAGACTGTAACACAGATAAGAACTAATAAAGTTGAAGTCCAGACTTGATCTTTGGCTCTCTTGTGCAATTCAATCCCGATCCTAGCAGAAGAAAATCCAAGCAAAATCTTACAGTTGTCAGCAGTTGTTTGCACTGAATTTATTGCTCTCTATACATTTAGGCTTCCCCTTTGTCTTTCAAGCATGGGGAGGACCCACTAGAAGGGAAGGTTCACTTACTCTCCTGTGACTTTTCTGTGCTCTGGCGCTCAGACTGAAGGTCTGCTTACACTGGGGCTAAGTTGTGGTGAGACAGACTCAGCCTCAAAGGGAGGAGGCAACTGGCACATGCCTCAATGGCCACTGTTCTTCCCAGGACGTCCTGTTTAAGCCTCAGCCGTCAGCCTCTCCCCACCTCTGAGGTCCTGTCCCCCATCCAGGACCTCTCATTGCTTGGAGCTGCAGCATCTTCTCCCCAACATCCAAAATACCATTTCTTTTTTCTTCATGCAGTGCAAAGAAGTAGGAGGGAAGAAGCAGCTCTAACTCCATTATCTTACTGTTCACATAAAAGTCCTAGCACGGTTTGCTACTCAGTGACAGATTTCAAATCAACCAGAAACTTCAATTGCTCCATTTCTTTTCTGTTTTATTCTGCATTAGCCTGTTCTTCTTTTAATCTGCCTCACAGAAATATTTTAATGACACTTTTTCAGTCTAAACATTTCAGACTCACTGAAATTTACTCCTTTCAACTCAAATGTGGTCTCCCCCTCCTTTTTTTTTTTTCTTTTTAATTCATTCCTCTATCAATTAAATGATACTTTGAAACTTATGGGTGGCACTTAGTCACTAAGCTCCACTGACTTTTAATTAAAGGTGGGTGTCTAATTGCCCAGAGTGCAACTGAAAATTGCCCAGAAGCCTTTCTTATCTATACTCATTGCTTTATCAATCTCAAATGCCTTCTTCTTGTACAGTAAGTTCGGAACATAATTTCCTCTGAAAAATCTTTAATAATTTTCATCAAAACTAAACAAAAGGCACAAGAGCACAGAGGTCAAGACGACCTTCACACCTCTGCAAATTTCTCTGTCAGTGTAGTATGACATTCATAGAGGAGGTTTGCTCTGCTCCTGTAGATATCATTGAAAATATTCATTTGATTTGAATAACATATAGTCAGTCCCATAAAGGGTATAAATCCTCTCAGAAATTATAATAATAATGACTTCAATATTTTGTTCCTACTAACTATCTCAGATTTTTCATTAACCTTATTAGAAGTATTGGTATTTTTAATAAATGGAAGAAGTATTCTTAAATACATCATGAACTTTTGAGAAATTATGTTCAGTTCTGCCTTAGGGGTTACCTTGGGGACATACACCTGTTAGTATGGACATGACATGACACAAACAAATTTGGATGAACAGAAAATGCTTTATGTTCCTATATTACACTCAACCAGGTTAAATAATAGAAGAGAAGAAACTAATTTTCTATGCAAAGCTTGAAGGCTTCTAGATTATAGAATCCTAGAATCATTTAGGTTGGAAAACACCTTTTAGATCCAGCTGTTAACAAAAGACTACCAAGTCCAGCACTAAACCTTGTCCCTAAAGTGCCACATCTACAGGTTTTTAAATACCCCCAGGGTGGTGACTCCATCACTTCCCTGGGCACCCTCTTCCAGTGTTTAATAATCCTTTTGGTGAATAACTTTTTTTTCCTAATATCCAGTCTAAACCCCCTCCAGTGCAATGTGAGGGCACTTTTACTCATCCTATCTCTTGCTACTTGGGAGAAGCAGCCACCTCATCATCCACCTCACAATAACCTCATTTCACAATGGAGAACAATTACAGCCCCTCTGAACCTTCTTTTCTCAGTTCTCTCAGTGACCCCTCGCAGGACTTCTTCTCTAGATGCTTCACCAGCTTTATTTCTCTTCTTTGGGTACAATGATTGACCACAGAAAATGAAATTGCTTTATTCAGCAAGGATCCACTAAAGGTTTGGAAAAAATTGCTGCCCAGCTTCTGCACAGGGTTCCTCCAGTCTTTGAAGGAACCTGCCATTTTCTAATTGTGGCCAAAATAAAGCTGAATTAGCAATTAAGTTCTCAGTGCTGTTTGGGTACCTTGAGTGACACCAATCAATTCTTCTGTCAGTTAGCAAGCTTTGCCTCATATAACTATGATGTAGTGTAGCCCCTGCAGGAAAGAATTAGGACATAAATGCCATGAAGGAAGGGAAGGAAGACTTAAAAAGAAACATCAAAAACTGCTCCATAAATTCAAGTTCTAAAAAGATGTCTTGCAAAGAAAGAAACACAACTGCAACTACTCAAATCATATATTTATATATTTCTTTTAAAACAACAAACTGACGCCCCAAAAACCCTAAAAAGACGACTCAAAACATGCCAGATGCAGCACCAGAAGGTTATTAGGCAATTATTTTTTGCCCAAAATGACTGTAAGAAGCTAATACCACACTAAGCAGTATTAATATTTATTTCATAGCTGTTTTTAGGAAACTTATTTTAACTATCATATATCAGCTTTTCCACTACAAGTTGTTACTTTTTCAATGAGAAAAAAAAGAGTTTTTATTAAATTGAGACAGCAGTGGAAAAAATTGAATGTCAAAGAGAAGTTGTAATTGGGAAGATTAAATAATCAAAACAGCCCAAATTTATTAGTGCTTCAATTTTTCTGACTATAGTTTTTCAATGAAATATTTGCCAAATTTCAAATTGTCACATATAAACTTGTTATTATTGCAAAATTTGTGGGGGTTTTTTAAGGGAAAACTGATTTTTGAAAATTTCAAATTCTATGTTTATCATAGTCAAAATAGTGGAAAACAATTGCAAAATCCAATTAATATTAAAGGAACACAACATACCTCCTAATCTGGTATTTGCAAATGATGGATTTTATTAGGCATTTATTAATTCTATTCTTCTTTTAATTTCCGTCTCATCTTACAAAAAAATGACGACTTTTTTATTAAGAAGCTTTTATTTTTATTTGGATTTTTAAAAAAATGTATCTTGATAGGTGAAAACAATTGTGATGATCAACTTGAGAATTTCCCTAACCACAACACTTCCATTGCTAATTTCTCCACTGCCTACAGAATTCCTGCTTTAAACTGCTCCCTGAAGCACAAAATACTTACTTTGTTTTACTGTACCAGTGATGGGGTTTTTTGGGTTATTGTACCACTAATGTCTTTTGCAATTAACAGGATGAAGAAAACCAACTGACAGAGCTGCTTTCTTGGGGTGAACAATTTTGTTTGGAACATCTCTTTTCCTATAATGCAACTGTGAAAACTTACTTCAGTCTAGCTAAATATGTATAAAGTAAACAATCCCTACGCTCTATAGAACGTAAAACTAATGGAAAATCTTACATATTTAAGGGTTTCTTGGAACTTTTACTAATATTAAAGTGAGATGAATTAAAGTTTAATTTTTTGCAATACTTCATTTACGTCCTCCCAGCCGCCTGGGATGTAACTTTGGGGCAGGTCAGCCCCACACCACTACTTGCTCACTCCCTTATGTTGAGACTGGAGAAAGTATTAGAAGGGAAAATTTGGGAAAATTTGTGCTTTGAGATAAAGACTGTTTAATGTGCAAAGCAAAGGATGCATGCACAAGCAAAGCAAAAAAAGGGATTAATTCATGCTTCCCATGGGCAGGCAGGTGTTGAGCTGTCTCCAGGGAAGCCAGGATCCCTCACATATAACTTGGCGAGACAAAACACTGTAACTCTGAATCTCCCTCTTTTATATTTGCCCCAGCTTCTGTTGCGGAGCACGAGGCCACTGGGTATGAGATGTCCCTGTGGTCTGCAGGAGTCAGCTGTCTCAGCTGTGTCCCCTCCCAGCTCCTTGTGCACCCCCAGCCTGCTCTCTGATGGGTGGGGTGAGGATCAGAAAAGGCCTTGGCTCTGTACAAATACTGTTCAGCAATAACTGAAACATCCCTGTGCAGTCAACACATCAAAACCCAGAAGATAACACCTCATCAGCCACTATTGACAAAAAACAACTCCTTCTTAACCCTGATATGTACAGCAGCCAATGCAAATATGATTTTTAGCAATTTGTTATCTATTCGGACCTTCCAAAATTATTTATTTCTTCCTGAAATTTATGTATTTCCCTATAGATCTCATCATTTAAAAGAACTACTGTGTGTGTTTCACCATCCTGTTTTTAGTATGGTGTTGAGCAATGCAAAATAGTCTCCTCCTATTTTGGGTCTATAATTAAATACCAGTCCAGGTTGTTATGCAGGGTGTTTATGTACCATAAACCTTTCTGCTTATCACTATATTGGGCCAAAATTGTGTTGTGGCGAGGTGCACATTTTATTTTGCTTTGAGATCTTGTGTTTTTTAATTTCTACTGATATTCATAAGGTGATCCTCCAGCATATGATGTTGGTGTATACTCTTCAGAACATAAATTGTGATACTTCTTAAAGTTTGCCTTCATCTCAAATAATTAAAATACTAAATACAGTTTTAAATTTCTTTTTAGAGCTCCCCTTTACCATCCCACTGTATTGTTGCTATTTTCTACTGCACTTGCCACTCCCTGTATCTTCTTATTCATTTGAAAGGGGAGAAAAGACCCACTAGAGGTGGAAGTCAGTTGAGCTGTACCAGCTTGCAAAATTTTCTGTTTCTGATTACAACACATCTAATTAAGAAATAGGGAATCTGCAAAGGATCAATTATTGCTGGTTTTATCATCTATAATGCCTCACATAGTTCTGGTTTCAAATGATAGCTATTGACATCCCAGCTTCCACTCCTAATTAGTGTTCCAGATATAATTGAAATGTTTCATTTCTCTATCAGTATGATGTGGAGTGGTTATTATAAGTAAAAATACTGTTTAATACATTATTCTGTATAAACTACATTTTTACTTTTCTTAGGGCTTGCTGCCAGATTATTTTTTATTCCATTCTGCAGTTCTGATTTGTGCGGTGGGATTCACAAAATTATTCTAACCTAACACACTGGAGTAGGTCAGAAAAAAATACAAAAATACCTCTGCTGGGCTTGGTTCTGCTTTCTGCTGCTGGACCCAGATCCTGATTCATGTTTTCAGAACACTGGAAAAGTATGAGCTGAGATTTTTAACATGCATACTTTTAAGAAAGCCAAAGTTGCTGCTGACAACTTCATCATGCTTTGTATACGGATGAAACCTGCTTGTACTAGGAGTGTAAAATTATTTTTCATTTCATATAGCAAAGTGCCAAAGCAACACAGATGTTCCGTTCAGGAGCTTGGGCTTAAATTTCCTTTTCAGAGGAGTACAGTGTTAACTTCATTTTATACAATGAAGAGGAAACATCTGTCATATAACACATTTGTTTTAAAGTATATGCTGCATTTTTTGATGCTTTTCCTATAGAACTTGAAACCCAAGGTTTAAGAGAATATACACAAATGGATTCATTGGGTAAGAGTAACATAGTAATTTCCTAAAGATGAATCCCTGAATATAACTCCTTCCAAGAATTTAGATGGTTATGGGAAGTACTAGTTTTCTTAGTGGCATCTTAATAAATTCTTGTGCACATTTTTTTGTTTTAAATATCACTACTTTAACATACTGCTACTTTTTTTCTACTATCATATTTGGAATTTCATTTCCCACCTTCAATATTGTAATGTACTCTATTAATAGTTCCTGATCTAATTATTAACCTATTTCTAAGTGCTGAATTGCCTTTACCTGTTGCAGGTATTAGAAATACTTATGAAAGATGTTTTCAAGGGAAACACCTTATTCATCAATATTGCACAAATGGCATCCTATCTCTGGGTCTTAATCTCTTTTATTTTTGGTAAGGGGCACTGTGTAAGAAAGAAGACCATTAAGGTAAAGGCACCATTAGGTGGAGGTGCTGCTGATAATGTGCTGAGGAAGTCTGTAGGTTGGAGTGCATCTTAGAAAGGAAACAAATAACTTGACCTGAATATTCTGATCAATTTCCTCCCTGACAGTCTTGACATCTGGGGAAGGTTTCTCTTTCTGAGTAAGGCTGCTAACAAAACACTACAAAACACAATCTGTCTGTTGGAAATATTCCAATCTCCTTGACATTTGTCTGTCTAGGCTGACCCAGTAACTCTTCACTCATTCTGACTTTCCTCAAAATAAACATCAAACATAAGTTAGAATGTAATTTGATCCACCAAGAAACTTTGATGTCAACGACTCTCAGGCACTGCTGATAGTCTCTAGTGCTTTAATATGAGTAACAGCTGTGATACCAAGACTTTGTCTTTTCTTGGTCTCTTGAAGAGGCTGGGAAATAATCAGAACAGATTATCCTCCACAAGGCAGAGCAGCCTCTTTTCAAAAAGTCATCAGCCTTTTTGTACAGCGTTTTTAGGTGGAATATCTGGCAGGAATAGTGTCAAAGATGAGTTTATTCTACAGTACTACTGTTTCATGTATTGTTTCCTCTAACTTCAGTGGCTTGGGACGATGTAACTGTCAAAAAATGACTATGAAAGAAAATCTATTGCCAAGCAGCTCAATAGGAAAAGTAAATGGTGATAATTTTAACTAAATGGAAACTGTTGACCATTAGTTACCAAAGTCTACAATGAAAAGAGAATATTGATTTAAAATGTATTAAATTACAGGCAGACAAATTGTTTCTTTTTATGTGTGCACTTTGTTCTCCTTGATGTTGTTTCCTCTCTATTTTTTTTTCCCCTTTAAGAAAATCTGAGCTGCCTTTTCACAGAAAGAATGGTAGGGCTGGACATAGCAGACCCATTTAATGAGGTAGGTGTTATAGCACATGCCATAGTGAGGGTATGAACACTGGAATGCTGTGGATTACATTTGCTTTTTCTCAGTTTCCACACAGATATCAAACTGAGAAACCTTGATGTCTCAAAGTTTATTCTTTTCCAGTCAGATATAATTAGAGATCCAATTGTTGGAGGTGCAGGGGAAGAGAATCTTTCCAGGAGAGTCATCCTCTGCAATTTGCTTTCATATTTTTGGTGTGATTTTGCTGACATTTGGGTTCCTGTCTGTTTAGGAAGAGAAGTACTCAAGTGTAGGCATGTGAATTTTCCTGAACTAGAGTATTTATCAGGCAGACAACTGTGGCACGCCATGACTTTGATTCCTTTATCTGGGATATTATAGTTTCAAAAAGCTCATAATGTAGCAGTCCACTTAAAGTGTGCTGGTTCTTTGGATCCTGTGGTGATGCCTGAAATAGATGGAATCTTCTTTTACTGCAATTCCCATATAGACAAGTCCCATCAAGTAGTTTGGCACCCTTTTACCTCCAGTTTGTTCTCTCTTGTGCTAACAAAAGCAGATGCTAGTAGACAAATTAATGTAGTTTTGAGGAAAACCTATTTATCATTTTTTCCTCAGCCTTATCTTTGGTCAAAAGTTTTATTATATGCAAATATATCTCTCTACTGCTCAAAATCTGAGAAACAGCAGGACAATCAACTGAAAAAATATGGTTCAGCAACTTAAAAAAAAAAAGTAGGAAGAAAAAAGCAATGATTTTTTTCTATCAATCAAACACATTACAACAAATTTAATTAGTTAATCTGGCATCTTTCAGCTTTCACATATTTCTCTAT
Source organism: Nicator chloris (assembly GCA_013400495.1). NCBI lineage: Eukaryota > Metazoa > Chordata > Aves > Passeriformes > Pycnonotidae > Nicator > Nicator chloris. The sequence goes on along the minus strand of WAAE01014790.1, from coordinate 17,486 downwards.
ATTTATTATGACTTTTAAATGCTTATTTTCTGCCAAATGATTCATAACAGGTTTAGAGAACAAGTTCTGTCATCTTTAATGTAAAATATTTAGAGAGAAAGTACTGAAGAAATACTAAGGGAATATAAAAGAACCTGCTTGTTTGGAGATTTATTTAACTAATGAAAGAATCACGTTATAAATTGGTAGTAGAAAGAGGCACAAAACATATTGCAGATCTCCACTGTTCCCAGAAATTTATATTTCCAAGGTAAAACTTTTACATTTGCTTGACTTCTTGCCCTACATTTGAAACCCACACAGACATATTAATAGTGACCTCAAGAGACTCCAGTCATGCTGCAGGCCAGAAGATCCTTGCTAATGCCACATAAGGGTTTGGCACTGTCTGACTACTCAGCCAAGCAGCAACTCCCTCCCAAATGGGCAGCCCCTATAAAGGGTGACATCCTTACCTGGTTTACTGAAATCTGGGGGTTCACTTCTAATTAGAGCTGACAAAAGCCTGACACAATCAGCAGCACGGGGAGATGAAATCCGGTTTCTTGAGCATAACAAAGCCTCCAGTTCTTTCCTTTTAACATCATTAAGAGCCCTGAGGATAGCAACAGAATGTGAGGGAAGGATAATATGATCAAAAAGATGGAATCCTCTGCTGCCTTTTTCTCTGGCATGAACCAGGTTTTAACAAAAATAAATTTCGGCACTGATACAGTAACAGTAGAAATAAGCACACTTTCATAAAACTAAGGAAATACTAAAAAGAATGTTTCAAATGTAAACTTCTATTTAGAAAAGACTAATTTTTAAAATATTTTAGAAACATAATGGAGAGAAATCAATACATAGTTGCAGTTTGGATGAAGCAAATACACTATTTCTTTAGAATTGTTCATAAAAACATGCAAAATATACAGACAGTCATGTATTTATGGTAGGTGTAAATTTTCAGTCAACATTTCCAAGACCTTGGCTTAGTGCTGCAAAGTGAAATACTTTTGATTCTGTATTTTTTAAATGAAAACCACTGTGCCAAAGCTGTCCTTGTCAATAAGCACTGGCTGACCCTGTTTGAGCAGAAAATTGGAGTAGATGATCTCAAAAATCCCATCCAGTCTCAACAATTCTGTGAATAAATGTAGTGAAAGTAGATCAAGGAGTTAAATAAGTAATCCTTAAAATCAGAGCATTATGCTTCTGGATCGTTCTAAAATGAAGATCAATTTGATATTCAAATACTTGTACTGTTGCCCAAGATAAAACCAACATACACCACTGGATGCATGATGAGCATGTGGAATTTTGCTTCTCCTGACAGGAGTAGAGGCTGTCAACAGTTGAAGGACTCTGGAGAGCTCCATGTGGATTGATAAGAAAGCTCAAGGAATGTCAGGACACGCCACAGACTCGCTGCCATGAGTATGCAAATAGACACGTTTGTTTCTAGTGGTGTTTTAGTACTGGTGCCCAAAGATTTCGAGATGTCAGTAGTAATCTGAAAAAGCATTTGAGTCAAATTTATTGCCAGTAAGGATATGAAGGAGTAGGGAAGAAATGGCTGGAGGATTTTGCCAAGCTGTCACTCCTTAATACTTGTGTCAAGGTACAGGTGATTGAATTAGGTTGTACCTCTAAATGCATAGATAGAAGCTTGAGATAAACCTGTTTGATAAGTGCTACAGGGCACTCTTGCTAGACTAGAACCTACCACAATCAATGTGCATTGGTTTTGAAAAATTATGCAATTCGAAAAGAAAATGTCATTAGTAATCTTAAAATTAAGCAGTTTTCATTTATATGTGGATGACCTGGCCAAAAGTCAGATAATGAGGCACATGCTTCCATCCACATCATATAAGTAGTTCAATATAGGATTAGAAAAGAAAACACAGGCCAGAACAACCTCTTGAACATTAAAGTTAAGTCTCTGTAATAGCAAGCAGCTATAAAATATACATCAATTCAGAATGGTCCATGGTACTAAATTACTTGTGGGTTTTTTTTTCAGATATGTCTTCTGCATTATTCACAGACCAGAACAACTAGTTCAGTGTTTGAATTGATGCAATGAGAAGTAAAGCTTTTGACAGCCTCAGTGAAAGACTTTTACCTCTGGAATCCTTTGCTGAAGGAAAACAGAAGCTATTCTCTGAGTATAACTCAAAACATTCTTTTTTTCAGCGGGCAAAAATACAACCATTTAACAGATGGGTATAGTAACCATAATAGGATTTACTCCATGGAGAAAGCAGAATGTCCTAGTCTGAGAGCCAATTAGTCTATCTTCACTTATTCTTTGTCTCAGAGGAAGAATGTTGATTCAGGAATCCAGTTCCCCCTTGAGTTTATTTAACTTCAGGCCATTTGCTAAGGTTTGACCATTCCATCAAACTCCTTTAAGACTAACTGATACTATAGGATTATAAACCATTGTGGGAAATTTATTATTTCTATCTGTGCAAAACTGTTCTATTCCAATTGTAAATGTGCTTCATGACAGTAAAAAAGAAACCAAAACACCTAAATCCAAAGCATTTTGCAACACATGGAAAGTGAATATATTGCTTCTCTAACCAGCTGTAGGGAAGAGAAACCTCCCATTGTTATAGTTTTGATTTTGTGAAAACAGAGGAAATAGCTTGAGAGAGGGAACATGAGGGAGTTTATCGTGATAGAATAAAGGCACTTCACCAAAACTCTCACCCCATGACCTATAGGTCTGTGTCAGGTGAATCTGTGTCAGTGTCTCTTCTCAGTGGAGAGTGAGAGTGAGAATCTAGTCTGAATCAATATTTAAAAGTACGTCATACTGAAATAAAGCAAAGTAAGTGCTCCCATGTACTTAAGGATAAATACACACAAGCCATTAAAAAGTACTCCCTAATAATTTGCTCATATTGATTCCCTGCCCCGTCCCCCATGGTGCTTCACTTTCCAGCTTGGCATCTTAGCACTGATTCTTGCCAAGCTGCTCTTTTTCTTCTCCATTTTAATGCTTTATCTGGTAGCTCTAGACTTGCCTAGGATTTAACCTTGTTAATATCTTTGATACATGCATTTAGGGTTGACAAATCTTTGCAGAACCCCCAAACTGACAACTTAGATTTTCAGATTGTGGCTCTCTTTTCAGGAGTAAATGGAAGATTTTTTTCCTCCTGGAAATAAATTTTCAAGGTCAAAATATGAATGCAGAACCATATATGTTCTAAAAAAACAAAAATAAACAAACCACAAATGAAAAACCGTGGTAACTCTGAGGGTAGTGTTTTCTTTAATATGAAATGGCGTGATGCCATTCAAATGAGGGCATAATATTTTTTGAATTGGAAAATATTTGGGACTTCTTCAGTACATTAAATATTTTGTCATTCCATAAAATTAAATTGTTCATCATAATAAGTTTTTAATTTTTTTTCCAACATACAAGCTGCTAAGAAATGTAGGCACTTAGAGGATAAAAGGAGAGATTAACTATTAATACGTGTCATCAATATTTGACACCCTACTTAGCATGACTATTATCTACTACAATCTACAGAAAATATGTCTCCATGCTCCCACTGCATTGCTCGAGTGCCATATGGCCACGCTTGTTTTTCTTCAAATAATTTCTACCTAAACAGCTGGTGAGATGTTTTCTTTGTAACATGACACATATTTTTCAAGACTGTTAGGAAGGACTGATGTAACACCAGTGTCTGCAGTGCTTTTCGTGTCAGGGTTGTAAGGAACCTCCTATTTATTATTCAAAAATTCTGAGCTCATTCTGTGTTTTGGTTGTTTTGGGGGGAGCCTTTTTTTGTTTTTTTTTAAGTGACTGCCGTGCAAAAGAACTACATTTTCCCACTTTCTGCTGATATAATCTTTGAAAGAAGACTGAGTGTAAGTGAATGCTTAATCACACAATAGACAAGTCAAGTTATAAAGTCTTGTGGAATCTCTTTAATATCCATTTAATTAAAAGTGGTGTTCAGCTAGCCTAGAATTTGACCTCTGTCACCTTAGATAAAGGTAAATCTGAGCTGACTGGCAGCACAGGGATTATTTCACCTACATGGTACTCAATTTATTCAGTTTACTGTTTTAGCCTATGCAATCTGAGGGAACAGTTCCATATAAACATTAACAAAAAATGAGTAAAAGCTGGATTTTAAATCTTTTCCTTAGATATCAGTGGTGCTTTTTCAAGACTATGCACCAAAAATCTGTTTCACTCAGTGATATTAGTTTGCAAAAAGCTTTATGTGAAATTTAATTTTCCCAACATATTCACTTGAAAAACTTTTCAGCAACCCTTCTTCTCACTTGTTAAGATGAAGTATAATGGTGTTTATTTCATAAAAACATACATACATATATATATATATATAAAAGGAAAATCAAAACTTTTAGAGACAGGACTAAAGGATAAGAAAATGCCTTACAGATTTTCTTCTAAAGGCTTTCTGTTGTTTTCACAAGTATAAGGAGTGATAAATATTTTATATGTTTTACATATAATGTAAAGATATATACATATAATCTAATGGCCAAAACAACCATTTGTGGAGAAAACACCACGTGGTAGTTGACAACTGTTGAAAACACTTTATTGAGATTTGTGGAGAATATAAAACTTCAGGTGAGTCAGCTGCTGTCAGACAGGCAGGGTTAGTTTCCCTGCCTCATGTCATAGTGTCACAGTGGTTCACATGACACCAGAAAGATTTCTGGGGGAATACAGAGGGATAGGACTACACTGAAATGGTTACTCCATAGCAGGTGAGCAAATTAGTTCCTGACAGCAAGAACCCATAATAAATTCTTCAGTTTGTGGATCTGGTACTCGATTTAGGACTTGGTGTAGGTTTTCCTGCATGTTTCAAAAGACATTACCTGCAGATTAAAGCAGTAAACTGATGGATAAATTTGCATGCTCTCAAATTTTACAGGAAATTGTAAACACTCCTGAAAATTAATTGAAATGCTTACCAATAATAAACAGGTTTTTTTAAAATACGTACTTTTTGTGAAATGCTTAGAAGTTCTTGTTGGGCTTGTCCTTAGGGTTTTTTCTTGTTTGCTTGGTTGGTGAATTTTTTTGGTTTTTAGGGGTGGGGATTTGGTTGGTTGGTTCAGTTTGGTTTAATTTTGGTCTGGGTTTTTTTTTTTCCTATGGACTAGCTGCAGCTCTTACTGGAAGCAATTTCTCATTATAAATTCATTTGAAGAATTAAAAGCTAATTAGTTAATTTTATTTAAATTTAATAATTTTTAGGTATCATCAGTGACAAATTAATAATGTGTCAGAGCTGTTTAGGCAGATATGAGCAGAAGTTATTCAACAGCTAGCTAAAATGAATGAAAGAATGAAAATTTATCAATTCCAGGGTGGAAAAATAAATGTCCCCACTGCTATTCTTATTCATCCTGCTCCAAATCCAACATTCCCTGGTAAATGCTGCTGCACAAAGATCTATATCACTTTTTGCCTGTCAAAGAAACTCTGATTTTCTCTAGACTAGGGTCTGAAGCAGTCCACTACCTCTGCTACCAGATATTGAACAACTGGTAGACAAAGAGAAGAAAATCTCCTGGATTTCTGTCCAAAATTCTACCAAATAAAAGGAAAACCAGAGTCTATAAATGGGCAATCTCTCCAACAGCAAGTATTCCCAAGCAAGAAGAGGAATTCCAAAGAGAGGCACAAACACCAGGAAGGGCAGGTAGTGTCACCACCAGGATGTGACACAGACCCAAATGGACGTTCTGCTCAAAGGGTTTGCAAGTTCAGAGCATAAGGGGATCAAAGATGCTGACTGCATACTCCACACATGTTCCAATTTTCTGTGTTGGTGCAGAACATTGTCATAACCACTCAGTTAATTATTTTGTCCCCTAACACCGAATATATTTAATAATCTGTTGGCCTATTTCCTTTGTCTTTCACAAATTACTTATTACATATTTGCTATATTTTCTTATTGAAATTGTGCAGTAATACTGCCTTGGAGGGGTAATAATGTTTATATGGGAGACCACTTTGCATTGTTGAAATTGCCTGTTATGAGACTGTAACTGTTTTCATCTGGTACTCATATTCTGCTGTTTAACTTGTGTTTGTAAAACATAGATATTGCTTCTTCTGTTACACCATACCAGTTAGGAAAGCTTAGCACTCAAGGGAGCAAAAGTCTGTCAAACTCTTTATTATAGCAGTAATAATAACAATAATAATAAAACTTATAATATTTCTTACGTAATGGAAAATTATGACAAGAAATGTTTGTTGAGGGAATTAGTGAATACATGAACACTGAAAAAGTCTCTAAATACTGGGTTGTAGACTGGATGTGATTTATATCCCCATAAAGAGAATTTGTTTTTTGACAATAAAGGATATTTAAACTTTGAACATCTTCTGTATCTATACAAGGTGTTATATTTTAACATTTAAGAAGTATTTCTTTTCCTTGAGTCTTTTAGTGAAAACCTAATTACTCCCGTAAAAAGTAGAAAAAAATGGGGAGGTGATCCTTTAGCTTCTGTTTTAACCAGGGAATATGTATTTTAAATGAACCTTTTAAATGTACTACTCTTAAAGCCTGTAAACATTCACCTTTTAAACAAGATGCATTCACTTGAATAAGTATTTAGACACATCAGTCAGACATTGATTAAATTAGTTCTCTAAATCATCATCTATATACTTCACTGAAAGAGGATAAAGTGATTGCATCTTCCACACAGTAAATTCTCATTTAATTCCAATACTAAAGGGGAAAAAAAATCTTTGAGCTGCAAAATTTGAAGTTAAGGTAAAGATTAAAGGGCTGATCACTGAGCTAATATTCTCTAACCTTGCACTGGTAGGCATTGGAGTTGCTGCTATTTAATATTGTTTGAAAAGAGCTCTGATTTTGATAAGAAACAGCCCATGGCTGTGAGAATAAAATATATCTTTTCAGAGACAAATAAAAATATCCCCTCAATATATCCTTGAGATATTTATTTGCATTTTCTGTTGTGTGACAAAACTTCAGGACAAGCATGTGGACACAAACACAGACACAGAGGTGTTTATCTTTCATTATATGATCAATATTAAATCACATGACTCGAGAGATCTCACTATTCTGCCTGTAAGAATCCTTCATGAAGAAAATTTGCAGTTTCCTTGATATCCATAGAGAAGCTTTGTGTCATGGCCTTTACACTTGGTCAAAGGTCAGAACAAATCTGAACATGTCCCATGTCCCCAAGACATTTGAGAACATCTAAGGCATGTGATTCCATCTAGGATGGCTTTTTAGATCTGATCTTGATAGGGGAATTCTCCTGTCCAATAGCTTTAAAAATCAATTAATTAAATATATAAAATAATTTAATTTCTGTCATAAATAAAACTGTAGTTGAAAAAATGTGTAATAATTTTACTAATAAAAAGAAGCTAAAATAATATTTTGTTCTGAAAAATTGTATCAGATTTAATAATTTAAATCCAAATTTAAATGTCGCTGATGCTCAAAAAAATGAGTTAACCAATTTTGCTTCAGAAATGTTTCAATCTGTGCATGTTTTACTTACACCATATGTTCTCGTAGCTGAAAGATATTCAAAATTTAATCAACGTTATAACAGAAAATGAAGTTCTACCAGCTCAGTAGGCAGTAGGAAGTTGGGTTTCTGAAATCTACTCAAAGAAAAGTTTCACATTAAAAAGGTCATATCATGCTATTTGGCTAGATTAAATACAAATTCACTTGTGTGATATAGTGAAAATCGTTGGATGTTCTAAACTTCGCAGATGTGTGGATGTGACAAAGTAATTGAAGTAATAGCACAGGAAGATTCTCTGATCTGTTGTGCAAAATGTGATGCTCCTTTTTCCATAGCTCTTGAATAAAACATTTTTTTACCCACATTTGCTGCTGCAGCAGAGGGCCTTTTGCTGTCCCTTTTGTGCAGACCGTGCTGGACAGGCCCCAGGTGACACCGTGAGCACAGGGACCTGTGGCTGCCACTTGGGCTTTCAGTGCTCTTCACAGGAGCTGCCTGGTGAGCTGGAGGAGCAGCTGTGGAGGGGGCAGGGGCTCTGTGCACTTTGCAGCCAGGAATGAACATCCCCAGGCTTCTTGAAGAAAAAGAAAATGACAAAACCCACATGGAAATAAACGCTAGACTGTCCTTTTCTACAAACATTTGACTCTTGCAAGGGGACTGATGAGCATATACATTTTTGACATTGATGCCTTTATTGCTGGCAGAAGGAGGCAGCACTCTTTATCTCAAGATAAAGAGATCTTTGAAAAATAGATGAAATAGGCAAGTAACACCTTGTGATAGGCTTGTGAAAACCAAGAGAGGAGCAGCACTCACTTTTTCTTCTTAGTGAGTAGCATTCCTTCTCAGTCATTTAATGAGCAAGATGTGTGGAAAGAAAGGCTTGATGGATCAGCTTAGGGTGGCATTTTGTGGAGAAGAGGCAGGACTGACCCATCTATCCTACTATGGCTTTCACAGACTTCTGGAAAATCTTACTTTAATTTGCTCTTTTAGTATTTGTGTATAAAACAGCTTAGGGACAATGTGCCTGAATTTGGGGATTTTGTGTTTGCAAGGTCACCTCTTCAGTGTATTAAGAGTCAAAACAGCTGGATAAGCTTTTCTTTATGAGTATTGATCCAACTGAATTAAACAGTCAAAGAAGATGGAAATAACTGCAGCAGAAACCAATAGAAATTATATGATTAGTGCTATTTTGGACACAAATTATCCCCTTTTCACAGATCTGCAATATTTCCAGGTAGTGTTTTGGAGACAATTCCATAGGGCCTACTGTAGAAAAAGTAACATCGAACTATATTAGATTTAATTACACAGTTTTAAGTCTAGAGCAATATATCAGTTGATTTAACTCTGTTTGAGAATCTAGAATAATGCTGTGGTTTTATATTGCACAAAAGAGCTATTTAGTAAAAAAAAAAATCTCAGAATTTGCATATCAAAACAACCAAAAAAACAGGGAATTAAATAAATAAAAATTAAAAATTAAAATACAAGACAATATAGATTGTATAAGAATAGAAATTACAGAATCAGCTAGGTTGGAAAAGAGCTTTGAGATCCTTGGGTCCAACCTGTGAAAGTATTTCACTTTCCTAGAAGGAGAAATGAAGTTTTGAACTAAAATGTCAAAATTTTTTATTGTTAAGTTGGTTTATATTTTGTGAGTAGTAGAATTTTTTATTTCTGTCTCCAAATATTTTCTTTTCCTGCTAAAAAGGGTAACTGTCTAAACAGAAACACTCATTAATATCTGCAGGAAAGGAGAGAACTGAAGTTGTACTTGGTCATATAATTTAAAAAAACTTTTGGTTTATACAATATCTTGCATTAACACTACGGTTCAAGATATGCTGTACAATACATCAATGAAATTGGCACTCTGATCAATATGAATTGGGATTTATATTGCGAGTAAAATTACAAGATGATGAGAGAATCTTTAAAAGGGCAATTTTCAAAGATAAACAGGTAAGTGTAAAAATGTTTTTCCAGATTTTATCTTCTGCATAAAAAGAAAGAATATTATTGATCACTGGTTTTATGAACACTGCCAGTGTTGGGAATAGGCAAAAAAAAAACAAAACTAAAGAGGATGTCAGATGTAGATAGTTGTAGTTACTGCCTTTAGAAGCAGATCATGCCGTTCTTGAATGTACAATATTAAATAAAAAAATCATGCAGCAGTGACCCCTTTCTATTGACTGTAGTATAAAAACCCCAGCATCCATCAACTTGAGATATTTTCTTATATACATTCACGAAATATAATTGTAGATTATTCACTGAAAGTTTACAACAGAGACTGAATGAATGGAAAGTGTGAGTTCATTCCTAGAAAAATAAGAAAAAACCCCAGAAGTTAGGCACCAATACTGCCAGGCTTTTACCAAAAAATTATGTCAAATAGAAATACATTTTTAGGGGAATCCCTCATATCCAGAATAAAACAGACATCAATTGGCTGTCATCTATTCATTCTGAAATAATCAGGAGTTTGATTGTTTTTCCTGTGGCCAAAGCCTTGCCAAGAGCTGCACTCCTTGTGCAGAAAGATGATTAGAAGGATGGAACACCTTTCTTATGAGAACAGGCCTAGAGATTTGCAGGGGGGTTGTTCATCCTGGAGAAGAAAAGTTGTCAGGGAGATTTTACAGCTTCTTCCTGTACCTGAAGGGGGTCCACAAGTGAGCTGGAGAGGGACTTCTTACAAGGGCATCAGTGATGGGACAAAATACAATGGGTTTAAACTGAAAGAGGGCAGGCTTACATTAGATGTAAGGAAGAATGTTTTTCAATGAGAATGGTAAAACACTGGAGCAGGTTGTGCAGAGAGTTGGTGGATGCTCTGCTCCATGAAATATGCAAGGTCAGGCTGGATGGGGCTCTAAGCAATCTGACCTAGCTGAAGATGCAGCGATGCTCATCGCAGATGTTGGGTACTAAGTGACCTTTAAAGATCCCTTCCAACCCAAACTATTCCATGATTCTGTGACTGATGGAAGCATTCTCAAGGATAGTGAGTTAAATATATAAAAACTGTTTTTGTTGTGGCTGAAAGGGAAGCTCTATCCTCCTCTTTTCTCTCTTTTGAAACATGACAGATGGAAAGTAATTAATCTAATTGTGAATGTCTACAGAGAGATGCTCAGTTTTGAAACAGACCCTCAGCTCTGTTATCCATCCTTTTGTAGTCAATGGAGAGACAGTACTTTTACAACACAAAACACATGAAGTAATCTAAATACCTATTTTAGATTAAAATAGCCATGCATTATGTCTTTCCACTGCTTACAAAGGGAACCTGAGGGGATTCTTGTAGGTCTTAGCTGCAGTTATTCAAATTAGATCAATTTAATTATATGCTAAGTGTGTGCACATTTAATAACATCTTCATGAAGAAACTTTATGGGTGAAAAGAAAACACCAAGTTTTTATTTCCTTTGAAAAGACTCAAATTACTCAGTAGTGTGTACTACCTATGACACCAAGAAAGAACTTTTATTAACCTGAATTTTCTTCACTTATTGATGAATATAAATGTTGTCAGACACTGAAGTTAAAATATCACTGTTACTTGCTGGGGCAGTAGGAAGAGATGCTGTAACATGAAATGTGATGTCCTATTGAGGTAGTAGGAAGAGAATGTGATCCCTGCTGCTATCACAGACAAGGATGGGTGCCTTCAGGACAGACACAAGAGGAAACAGGAGAGACCCCAGCCAAGTGCTTCTGGTTTTCCTTTTAAGGCAGTACTTTACTTTTCCATTTTCCCTTTATCATTCTCTTTTGTTGTTGGTTTGGTTTTTTTTTTTCATAAGTACATAAATAAGTTTAGCTCTAGGCTAAAAGTTAGAGGGGTCTATAAAGAAAACAAGGAAAATTGTAGGGATATGGCTAGAGTTCTCATAAGTACATAAATAAGTTTAGCTCTAGGCTAAAAGTTAGAGGGGTCTATAAAGAAAACAAGGAAAATTGTAGGGATATGGCTAGAGTTCCTGCTGAAAGAGGAGGATCCTCATTTTGGGGTACATGCCAAAACCCTCACAGAAATAAGAGAAGCAGAAAAATATCTTCATTCTGACTTTAGCTCATGGGTCAGGGGCACAAACTACCTAACTGTGCTAGGGAAAGAGAATAGTCCAACTGCAGCAGAATGTCATGCAATACATATGCAAATACTTTAATGCTTCCAAAACCTATCATCATCTGTGCTGGTTTCTGTCACTATTCTATATTACATGCATTTATATTGCCAACACTGCCCCAGGCATCAGTGACAAAACCTTTATTTTGTATGGCTATATTTGGGCAAGCTTACCTATATATAGCTAACTTATTATTGCAGAGAATGCATACAGCAGTAAATATATATAATTTTGTGTTCTAAGATTTAGATAGTTTTTAGTTTCTATTGAAGATCTGAGTAATTTTATTCAGAATAAATAGTGTATAACTTTAATATAAACATATATATGCAGACTGACAGATCCCCTTTAATTAAAAAAATCAGCACAAATTGTATTTTCTGCCAAGGAGAAAGTTTAAAGTTCTGGGTGGGTTTTGACCCACCACCCACTCAGACTGGCATGTGGACTTGTAGAAAACATGTAGAACATTATGATTTACATACAATAAATATTTTGCCATGAATGAGGGAAGTGGGATTTTATGATGAATAATTAACTTATTCACAGTTTTTATCAAATATGAATACTTTATTATAATTAGGAGAGTAGAAGGCAAGATAAACAGTGTTCAACACATTTTTCATGTAGGATGGGAACTGAACGAGTAGAATTTAACCACAAAGGGAACAACAGCAAAAAAGTATTATCAGTGTTATAACCAAAACTGTGTGAATTGTTTTCTTCCCAAGACAATAAACAACTTCCCCTACAGGTGTGGAAAAGGGGGATATTTCATACTGAGGCTTAGCAATGAGAGACTCTCCACAGAGCTCAAGGAAATCTTGACTGGGAGAAATGTGTCTGATATAAAGGTTTTGGTCCTTCAGGAGGACAAAATTGCTCTTTAGGGAAAAGAAATTTCAGGCAGGATTTTGTGTACAATTGCTTCATTGCCAAAGGTGGGATATTGGTTTCATTGCCCAAATTGAAGAGTGACTTTTGTTGTTGTTGCTTATAACAGCCTCTAAAAATCCATCTTCTCATTTCAAGTGTTGAATCTGGAAAAATCTGCAGAAATAAGCCACAAGACATGTTTGATACTCTGGGATTTGGCTGAAGATACCATGGAGATGTCAGTGGTGATCTTTGCAGGTCTGCTGCAGTTGGCACACAGGGTCCCTTTGCGATTAAGGGGAATTAAGACACAAATCAATGCCTAGAAATGGTGCCAGTGAAATTACAAAAGAAGGAGAAAAGCCTAGATCCAGGAAATCTTAAAGACAGGTGGAGTGTTATGTATCACAAACAAATCTGGTAATGCTCCAGAAGAAAAGACTAAGCCACCATTTAAAACTGGCATTTGTGGTTAGTTTATACAGTCTGAAGGAAAAGAGGAGTGGCCAGCACTTTGCACAATTAGATGTATTTCAAATAGCCCATCTGTAGTCTTTTAAAACTGTGAGAAATATTTGAGCACACAGTGAGCTTCTGATGAATTTCAAACTGAAATATCTGTTCTTGGGAAAACCACTGTGCTCCTATCTTGGCAATTTATCTGATACAGGCTTTTTGCAATTCATCCATGTAATCACAGTATAACAGGTGAGAATTAGTGGATCAAAGAGAAATGTTCAAGAACATACAACCTATCGTTTTACAGAAATAAAAACAAATTGCCTCTCAGCTTACCACTAGCACAGATAGCTGCTCTTTGTTTACTGCCCAGTGAACCACATCTAGTATTTAGCAAAGAAAATAAGTTTTAAAAAATCTCAGTTTTTGAAGCATTATTTGACTACTGTTTGATTTTAATTTCCTGAAATAAATGGCGATTACTGCTTGAATAATTCTTACCAATATCTGCTGATGTCTTTGTAGTGCTGGCTTAAAAAAAGAAATGAAAACTTTCCTAGAGTGAATTTTGCAACAAATTTGCTACATAGAAATACATTCCTAGAAAATTAATGTCTTATAGATTTTCTATTGAGAGAAGGGCTTTCTCTGTGCAAAAAACCCCTAAACCCCCAAACCCCAAACAAAGAGCAAAACAAATCTACACACAAAAACCCAAATCAAACCCAAATAACCAACCCTCATTTTAATTAAAGAGAGGAAAGGAAAGCAATACTAAGGCATATGTCTGTTTATTAAAACAGAAAAGTAAATAATTCAAAATATCATTTAGAGTTTCTAGTATATGTTTGGTATATATGAAGAATCTGATTTCTGGTTTAAATGTTTAATATGATGTAGTAAGGGTCGAGAGAAAGGTATGACAACTACCACCTTGCACATATTTTCAGAGTCTCTGCAGGTATATAAAATAGTATGCACATTCATGCAAAAATATTTTACATTTTCTATTAATTACTTTGATATCTAAGTGTGGTATATATTCCTGGGAACAGAAATTTTAAATTTCTGCCCTGTTACCTTCAAACTAGCTCTTTATGCTAAAAAATGTTGTGGCTTTTAAAAGTGTAAGCAGAAACACTGGATAGAAAATATGTATTTGAAAATTTTCTGGTAGAAAATACCCTGCTTGCAAACTGAAATATTTCAGAGAAAAGAAAAAATATTTATCAATTTGGAATGAGAACCATTTTGAAAATTATAATATTTCCTATAAGGAGTACATGTTTGGCCTACTAAATAATATAATAAAAGCATGTAACTGCATAAATGCAGCATAGAAATAATCCTTCTGCTGCCCACACTGTCTTCCCCAGAAGCAGACCTACTTTTCCTTATGTTTGAAATACAAATCAGATAAAATAGGTTTTTAAGTCCACCAACAAGGTCTTCTCCAAACCACACTAGATTAACCGTCACATGACTTTTAATGTTACTTATATCCTTCTCTGCTTTGCTTTAATTCTTTTGTGCTAAAATTAAGAAAGGAATAAATCATAAAGCTATCTTAAAATAAAAGCCCAAACAACAATAACTTTTTAAAAAGTTACAAAATTACCCCTGTAATCTCTTTCTTTTTCTATAGAGTCATTAAGTGTGTCAGTTCCTGTTTAGAATCCCTATTCCTTCTGCTTATCATCATCCCCTTCCCCACTGTGCAGCCTCACAGATACAACTTCATCAGCTGCTGTTTACACCCAAGCTTCTTTCAGAATGCTTCTTTCTACACATCTAAATAAGAAAGTTGAGAAAAAATATTTAATACATGCAGAGGGCTTCATGGCATAAGAGAGTAATGCTGAAGCCATGTTCTATACTCAGCATAAGAAGGGCTCAGGAATTCTCATCTTACTTCATAACTGTCACTGGAGGTGAGGTTGTCTCCTAGAAAGACATTTCCTCTCTGATTTAAACACTTGAGAAAGTGAGTGTCCATTCAACTAGCCAGCATTCCAACCTCATATTGCCAGATTGAAGGTCAAACTCAAATTTTCCCCTGCATCTCATCCTATACTCAATGTACAGGATCCTGTTATTTTTCTACTTGTCTAGGATCATGTCAAACCATCAGCCATAAATTCAAAATACTAGAGAGGATAATATAATTTAAAGAGGAGATTAATCTTTAGAGCCTTTTGGGTTTTTTCTTCAATCAAAATATTAGAAAGTGCCTGCTGGCTTTGCCCTGGGAAGAAATAATCTCATACTGGGATCATGCCTGGAAGACCATCACCTCCAAATCCTATAAACATAAAATGCACTCAGGCTTCACTAACCCCATCCTGCACCTCACCAGTACTTGTTTTCTAAATTTCTTCTGAAATTGCCTATTTTTGCATCTCTACACTACTAAAAGGGGTAGGAAACAATACTAGTTATTTCAATAGACTGCAGCTATTATCATGTGCTATTACAATGTATACCATAAAATCCTTATTTGGTAGAGCCCATGGATGATGTTATGATATAATGGAAGGGGGCCAAATGTGTACCTTTAATCCTAATTACTTCTATTCTTGGTAGAGAACTAAACATCTGTAAAGAGATATTAGAATTTTATATGACAAAAGGAAAGAGAAAGCAAAAAGGCTGGGTGTAACTTTAGCATTCAATGAAGCAGTAGATTATAAAAACTCAGAACAAATTATGATTATTTAGTTACTTCCAAAATTTAAGAAATCTTCAGATATTGAGAAAAATTTGGCAGTATCTACAGCTGGGACTTAAGAAATGACAGGACATTTTAAATCAATGAACTGTTTAAATTTTCTGTGCATTCATGTGGAAATCATTACAGTGCTATTTTTGTAATGCAAGACAGTGGCAATTAAGGAAAAGAATTTAAATACAGAAAGAAAATTCAACCAATGCAATTAAACATAAAAGAGTGTTCAAGAGAACATCCCACATTAGTGCAAAGTCAAAGTATACTTGTTAATTATTAGAAATATAAAGAAGGTGGAGTTCATTTATATCTTGTTTTATATCTAGGTTTTATTTGTGCTTCTTACACTCTACACTGAGCTAGCAATTAGTACCAGAAGTCAATACAAGTGCTTGAAGTTTAGTTAACTCATGTTAACTAAAAATAGAAAGTGCAACTTTGCTTCTTTAGTGATATTTAAAAGTTTCTGGTAATAATACTAGCAGCTGGGATAGAGAATGAAAAATTCATAAGGGAAAAATAACTTGAGAAGAAAATAGGAAGAAAATAATTCATCTTCAAATATTACTGTAACATCAGTGATGTAACAGTGAGAGTTTGTTTGTTTTCTCTTATTGCTTTCTCCATACAAATAATCTAGACTTACCCCTTCTGAACAACTGATAAAAATCATTAATTCCTGTTAATTCTGAAGTCAAAATTTTGTTATTGCCTGTTATTACAAATCTTGGCAGATTTTTGCAGAATTAGGGTTTTTCTAGTCCTTGCTACACACACAAGAAGGCAAGTGCATGAAATCTGCAATGCACCACTTGCTAATTTTGAAGTAACCTTACTTACCTTTTGCTCAGAATAGATAGATGATAGATAGATGATAGATGATAGACAGACAGACAGACAGACAGACAGATAGATAGATAGATAGATAAATAGATGTATATCTTCAGAATAAAAATACCACAGGTTTCAGTTGTCTTCTCTGTCTTCTGAGATAGCCTAGCATCAGGAATTTTGTTGCCAGTATTTGACAAAACAGTTCAATGGCTATGTTAGACTTTAAACTAGGTTTTATATTTCATTAATCTTGGGGAAATGAGTTTTTGCCTTCCTCTTTCCTAAAATCTGACCAAATCTCCATGCTTGTCTTCTGAGGTAACACTCATCCTCTCCTAAGGAAGCTGAACAGGTCTGGAAAAGAAAGGAAATTTCAAACAGAATATAAAGAAGTCTGACTCTATCCCAGCTCTCAACATAATTACTTGTGCTGAGTTCTGCATCTATGCAAACAGCTAGATAGTTACATATATTTCAAATGCCTTTTTTTCTTAAAGAAAAGAATCCCTTATCCTAGGTTTGAATTAAATATGAGCAGAATTAGGTAAGTCAGGTAAGTAAAGAGAAGTATTTCTTGGGACAAAATGGGTTTTATGAATGTAGTTTCCAATTTATGCAAATGTAGGTCGCACGAGTTTCCACTCTATAGTTTTCAGTAAGTGATTGGAGTCCTTTATTTAGCTTTATTACCTAAAAATTATTAACCAATTTTCTAAAAATATTAATTATTTACAAATGTAAGGAATAAAAGAGCTTATCTTATGCTTCACTGTTTCAGGTTATGTATATTTAATGTTAAAAAAAGTGAGTTAAAAATGTTATTAAAAATATCTTTGCTGTGATTTGTATCAATTTATTTCTGAAAGGAAACTGTATTTTAATTAACAGTGTGGAAAATT
>WAAE01014789.1:23244-43642 GCA_013400495.1 Nicator chloris | reverse complement strand
ACAAAACAACAAACAAACCAAAACTAAAAATCCCAGAAAAATAAGGATATCTCCAAAATACACTAGAACAGGAGTAACTTCATGTAGCTATGCTAGATGACATTCCTGTGAAATAATTATATATATATATGTATGTATAAACCACATTTGGTAAACCACACTTGTAAAGCAAAAGGATTATTGTAATGATTTAAAATACTTTAAAGAAAAGGAAAAATATACAACATGCGTATATAAGGAAGAATGAATGGAGGCCTCAATTTCATATTTTAAAAGGTTATTTTTTATATATCTGTGGCAACAGCAAAGATCTTTCTAAAAAGTGTCTATACAAAAATAAAAGAACTTCTAATATTGCTTGATGCAGACTAATGATGAACCTTACCTGTTTACCACCAGGGCACTTTTTGCAGCAGGTTTTTATCTAGTCACAAGATCAATGAAAAATATCCATTTAATATCAGCATTTCAGTAAACTGACGATTCCATCACTTTTTAAAATGACCTGCCACATTTTTATGGAAGAATTTCTTGCTCATGCAACTTTTCATTTCTTTTTCCCTTGTATTTACTTAAAGACTGGGATTCAGTAAACAGATAACTAGTCTAGAACTTTGAGGAACTAGTCTAGGACTATTTCAAAATATATATATATCAGTGGTTTTGGATCATAGTTACTGTAACACCTTTTTCTTTTTCTGTAAGTTCTCCTTGTCCCTTATTATTGTAACTGCTACCTAGTGAGACAGGCTAGAACACGTCGGGAGAAATTAATCATCATTCTGACATCACTACAACACTGCTTGATTAGTGATAGCAATCTCCACTTGCTGCAAATTTTTCTGCTCATAATTTTCCATAGCACCATCAAACACAGACCATAAACATCATGTTCTACCACTTGGCTTCTGCTCTACATTTGGGATTCCAGGATGGCTGCAGGAGGTCAGTGCTTAATCATTCCTAAAAATTGTTGTCTGTCCACTTCTTGCAATCACTAGTTTATTTCAGCCAATCATCCTCCTCCATATGTGGACTTCTGTATACTATTAGATGATTAAATATTGCTAATCCAAATTAGAGAAATCGGTGTGATGATATTAATGGGTAAAGTAGATGGAACATTGTCAGCAGCACATACTATCAATCTATTAATGCACCCCATTCCATTAATGCAGACATACTGAGGAAATGTGTTTCTTATATGCACCTTTAAAATTAAATTAATAAATAAGCAAAGGTGTGTGGAAACAGAGATTTAAATTCTTTTCCTTTGTCTAGGAAATTAAAATTATAAATTTATCTAACTATGATACTTGCCTCTCTATCCATTTAGTACTATGCTGCATTAATTTCTCACATCAGACAAAATTCCAGTTGCTGTTTGGTGGAGTTTAATTATCACTTTATTTTTATGGAACGGAAGATAATTATAGAAGAGATTTCAAAACAAACTTAGCATGCTAGGCTACTTTTTATGTGATGAGCCATATAACCTTCAAAGGCTTTCATAATATTTGCACTTAGCCACTGTTTTATGTGCTAGTTAATAAATTGCTAATTTGTCTAACTCATCCAATTATTTGCAACGGTTTCACATTTGGTAGCAAACATCACGAAGTATTAAAAATACATCATTGTGAATTGCAACCATCCACATTAGCCTTTCAGTGAAGAAAGTTGTGGGGGAAAAAATAAATTACTGAGGAGAGATAATAAATTATTGAGGAGAGATAATACAGTATCAGCATCATTTCCCAGCCTAGGCTTGCTTTATGAACTCAGTGACTCTTCAAAGCAGGAGAACAGCACTCAGGTCTCTTGAATGGACGTGTGGAAACAAGACTCACTGGGCATAAAAGCTAGTCAAGAACACAGCAGGATCACAAGAGGGATGAGCAGAACAGATGCAAGCTGAGATGGCACAGCTGCAGAGCCTGGGTTACTGGGAATACATATTGCATCAGCTGTAACACAGGCTCCTGCTATGCAGATGCTCCTCTGCCATACCGAGCCCATTCTCAGAGCAGTTTTTTATCTGTTGTAAATGCGTAAAAGTCCTGGTAGTTTTCAGTCAGAGATTGCATCAACAGAGGGCTGAACCTCTGTTGCTCTGTGTTTTCTCCTGCTGCTACAGAAATGAACTGCTTCTGCCTGACCTGAATCTGCAAAATAGGCTGTGTGTAGATGTGGTAATGGTTCTATGCCTCATGCTGTTATCCTAAATATGTCTGTATTTTATTGAGGAACAGATATCCATATCAAATGAGAACAAATACAGCTGCACCCAAATTGGGTTTATTATTGGGTCATTTCCTACCTGAATGCTTGTGCTTATTGTAATTTGTCCTAAGTAAGAGGAAATTTGTATTTTATGACAATGTATTTTGAAACAATGTTCTGTGCACATCCATGCTTAACATTTAGCTACACAATTGTTTATAAATGTTAAAAGGACACAAATCATCTGCAGATACTTTAAGAATATATGTATGTATTGTCTCTTTCATCAACAATTTCTTATTATCATAGAATGATTGAACAGTTTGGGTTTGAAGGGACCTTCAAACCCAAAAGATGATCTAGTTCCAATCCCTGAGCCCCAATATGGGATACCTTTCACTGGAACACATTGCTCAAAGCCTTATCCAGCCTGGCCTCAAACACTTCCAGGCATGGAGCAATTTTTCTGGACAACACGTCCCAGTGGCTCACTACCACCACCAGTAACAAATTGCTTCCTGCTATCTGACCTAAACCTATGATCTCAGTTTAAAGTCATTGCCCCTTATCCTATGACTACACACCCTTGTAAATCTCTGTCTTCAGCTTTCTTGTTACCCCCTTTGGGTATTGGAAGGTAGGTTATTATAAGGTCTCCCAGGAGCTTTTTTTTTCTCTGTTCTGAACAGTCCCAGCTCTCTCAGCCTGCCTTCATAGGAGAGGTGCTCCAGCCCTCTGTTCAACTTTGTGGTCCTCCTCTAGACTCACTCCAGAAGCTCCGTGTCATGGGATCCCAGAGGTGGATGCACTACCCCAAGTGGGGCTCCAAGAAAGCAGGGTCAAAGGGCAGAATCACAGAGTCACAGAATAAGCTGAGTTGGAAGGGACCCACAGGAATCATTAAGTCCAGCTCCTGGCCCTGCACAGCATCATCCCCAAGAGTCACACCATGTGCCTGAGAGCATTGTCCAAACACTGCTTGAACTCAGACAGACTGTGCTGTGGAGGAACTCTTACAGTGCCCAATCACTCTCTGGGTGAAAAACGTTTTCCTGATATCTGATCTAAACCTCCCCTGACACAGCTTCATTCCATTAGCATGAAGCTGCCTCGACTTGCTTGTCATAATTCTCTTGATGCCATCCATTTATTTTTCACATAGGCACAGATGCCATACATTCTAATCAATGGTATAACTTGGTGAGGAAAACATGCCATGGCATTTTGCAAACAATATTGCCACAGCTATTTAATGAAACAATTGCAATAACAGCACCTAGACACAGAGTTGTGAAATACTAAAGATATAATTCTATGCTATACTTTTTAAAAATATAGTTTATTTTATACTAGAACTAGAGTTTCTGAAATATAGTCTTCAGTCAAAATATGAACATGAAAATTTAAATGCCATGGAATTGTTAGTTACATCACCAAATTGTTAGAACATCAATTGTTAGAACCAATTGTTAGAACATCACCAAAAAAAAAAAAAAAAAAAAAAAAGCCTTTTCAAGTATATAAGCTTGCAATATAGCTAGCTTTTAGTTCGAATATTTTGTTCCACTCCATTCAAGAAATCAGTGGATTAAACTTACCAGAAATGAAAGCATAACCTATCATAACTCTTATACCAAACAAATAACAACAAAATGCTTTAATAAAATTTCCACTTCTTCCTGCTTCACAGAAAAATGGGTGTAATTTTACCTTCCTTTATCTGTTGATGAACTAGCAATCTAGTTGAAGCTAGTTTTTCTCTAGAAGACTTAAAAATTTCTGCATTGGAAGACACATGAATCATCCATAACATTCTAGACAATTACTTAAGGATTGAATACATTCCATATAAAACTGCCTTTTATCATAGGTTAAAAAAATGAGAGAAGTATTTGACTTATAAAGGAAAAACAAATTCTAGAAATCTATAACTAAGGTAAATTACAATAATTCTAGGTTTTTTTGTTAAATTTCTTTCTGAAAATTATAATCGTTTTGAACATAGAATGAAATCAAAACTCAGTTTCTTTACTGTAACTGTGTTATGCTTTTCCTTAAATATCAGTAGATTTTCATGGACCAAAATCTTGGGAACATTGCCTGACTAATTTAGACATGCCCCCACCAATCTTGGAATAGAAAGTTATTTCATAATTTTCTGATAAAGAAAATGTAAAATGTAACTCATAAAGCAACAAATATCCTGTAATACCTTTGTTGTTATCCATTCCTCCAACAGCATAAAGTGTTCCAACTGTAGATTTTCTAGGCTTAGTTCTTGGACTTTGCATGAGAGTTCTTCTTTCTGGTAAAAGATGATATTTCATGGCTTCCAGAATAAGTTTCTGGCATTCTAGGTCATCCTTAAAAAGTGCATGGTTTTCCAGGTCAGCCAATATCTGTGAATTACAAGAAGAGAATAAAAAATCCCAGAAATTCTTAGAAAAGCAATACCATGCAATGAGAGACAAACACAAATGGATGTCACAAGTATATTTCTTCATTCTAGAACACATGGTTTTGCAGGGCTATTTTTTCTTGGAACACAGAGAGAAAATTAAATAGTTAATTGATTTTAAAGGATTTTAAGGCTGGTGTTTCACCAGCCCTTAAGACTACAATCTTACTAATCTTTTACTGAAGGCTTTGAAGAAAACGAAATAGTCTCTTGTAGACTGACTTATTTTAATGGTTTCTAGCACAACACTCAAAGAACCCAGAAGGCATCTCTTTGCAGGAACATCCCTTATTTCTAAAACCAAATGGAAATTATGTCCCACACCAAAACCAACAGTGCTCAGTGCATACATGTAAAAGAACAGTCTGTTATGTTTCCAAAGAAGAAGGTTGCAAGTTGTAAATGTTGTGTTTGATTCACTTGTCTGTAGATATATATCTACAGCTTTTGAGATGTTGTAAATTACCATGTAAGTTTTCAAGATCCCATTGAATTACATAGAGTGGGTTAACCTCACAACTGACCTAGCTCTGATCAGGAGTTGGACTATAGAGCTCCTGAGATCTACTCCCACCTGAATGATTCTTTGATTCTGTGATCTCACTGATGGCAGGCCAGAAGAATGCAACGCTTATGCAGATTTTGTGCCATATCTGCCAGACCCATGTAAGTATCTCAGATAACCTGAGATAACCATCCAAATTAGAGCAAGATTTAATTGCATATAACAGCATATCGATACAGTGTGGTAAATTTCTAGATATCATACAATATCTATCTGGGAGATCAAATAATATTCAGAGAAGCAGCTAAAGGCCAGGAAGCAGGAGAATTTAATTCCTGGAGTCTGAGGATGTCTTCCTACAGACATATATATGCAAACGTGCAAATTGTTTTGCAGTTGCCTAATGACAGGAAGCTAAATTCCTTTTAAGAACTCTCAGCTATTTCATCTTGACTTCAATGGCTGCAGAAGAAACTCGAATGCCCTTTGTCAATCTGTCAGCCTTTGGCAGATAACACGTTTTCTGTGACATCTAAAACATTAACAGATGGCACATGTAGACTGTTGTCTGCTTCTGATTTTAGGCATCAGTCATGAAATGAGTCTATGGTTGAAGGAAAGGCAATACGTGTTACAGCCCCCAGTATCAACACAGGCTGGAGATGAACAGATCAAGACCAGCCCTGCAGAGAAGGGCTTGGGGGTGCTGGTGGCTGAGAGGCTGGACATGACCCAGCCATGGACACCCACAGCCCAGAGAGCCAAACCTGTCCTGGGCTGCATCCAAAGCAGCGTGGGCAGCAGGGCCAGGGAGGGGATTCATAGCTCGCCTATGAGGAAAGACTGAGAGAACTGGGGTTGCGCAGCCTGGAAAAGAGAAGGCTTTGGAGTGATGTAATTACAGCCTTCCAGGACCTCAAGGGAATTTACAGGAATGATAAGGCAAGACTATTTTCAAGAGTATGCAGTGACATGGCTAGAGGGAATGATTTCAAATTGAAAGAGAGTAGGTTTAAATTAGATATAAGCAGAATTTTTTTAACTATGAGGGTGGTGAGGCACTGGAACACATTGTTCAGAGAAATTGTGGATGGCCTACTCCTGGAGGTATTCAAGGCCATGCTGAATGGGGCTTTGATCTAGTGGAAGGTGCACCTGCCTTTGGTAGGGAGGTTGGAATAAGATGATCTTCAAGGTTCCTGACAATCCAAACCACGCTATGATTCTATGATTCTTTGATTCTGTGATTCTATGATAAAGATTTCTGTGTATTTGTGTGTGCCTGTTGTGGTTATTATTCAATTAATGTTACCAAATAAGAATATTTAAAATATTATTATAAACAGGAATGCTAGGGATATTTCATAACACTAGGTTAATTTTTGTCTCATAATCTTAAGATTTTTCATATATTCTTTTTGTGATTTTTTTTTTCCTTTACGGTGTCTCACACACTGCTCAACAGACTAGAAAATCAAAGATCTGAAAACAAATCATGTTCAGATTTTAGGCAGGAGGATTGCAAAATCATTGAACACACATTTAGGACTACAGAATTAAACAGAGTACTCTGTCAAAATTAACTAAAGACAGTACAGGCACAAGAGAGCTAAGAAATCAAATTACCAGTTTTCTCTGCACAAATTTGAGGTATTATTAAGTTACATAGATTTTCTAATGCTTAATGGAATTAACAAAATTGATGACAAAGGTTTTTATGGTAAGCTTATTATATCAGTAAGGATCAAAGTCCAACAATATATTGGTGATTTCTTTTTAGACTGCTACTCCTTTACCCAGAAATGCTCAGGATGATTAGCAAATATTTATCCTTGAAATCTTTCAACTGACTTGTCAGGTGTTTCAAATAAAGAAGAAATAATCTGTTAACACTGTTTTGTCCTAAAATTCTGAGACTTAATTCACCAACCACAAATAAAAGCTGAATCTCTTTTTCTTTCAAGTTAGATATTCACCTTAAAAATTAATAGAAAATGGAAAAAAATAATGGAAAAATATAAATAAAATTTTTAAAGTGGACAGAAACATTTGTTCATGTCCCATAAAAAAATGAATGACTCATTCCTCCTATTAACTTTTTTTAGAACATGGGCTAACTTGTGATAAACACTGTATTTCTGAATCTCCTAAGGCTAGAAGTTGTGAATAAAAAAAAGACCAATTTAAATTGAAGCTACTATTTAGATATTGGAAGTTATATCAAGCTGTCTCATGTTGTCTAAATTTCACTAATCTGCTTCAAAGCTTTTCTACTCCATAGTTATCTTCCCTGATTATGTCAAAACAATCAATATATTTTTATTAAATCAGGATGCACTTGATCAGGAAATTCAGTTAATAAGGATATTTGCCTGGAAACTGTATTATGTTCAGCTTGCTCTTCCACGTCTATGACATACTTCATTGAGAATTGTATCTAATATTAAATTAATATTACTGGGCTTTGTAACATGGAAATTCACAGAGCTGTAGCTTCTCAAAAGACTATAATACAGTGCTATGCTAGCATAGTTAATTTTACCATTGCTAGAACTTCTCAGACTAGCAATATCATGAGAATTTTTTGTCACTTTGTGTCATTATGTTTCTCATTTTTCCCAGTTAAACCCCCCAAAAAGTCCTTTCTTACATGTACTTCCTAACGGCTTTCAGCACCATGCTGACGAGAGAGCAGACACGTTTAAACTCGGTGAAGCATATTCAATGTGAG
Organism: Nicator chloris; assembly: GCA_013400495.1. Lineage (NCBI taxonomy): Eukaryota > Metazoa > Chordata > Aves > Passeriformes > Pycnonotidae > Nicator > Nicator chloris. The sequence goes on along the minus strand of WAAE01014789.1, from coordinate 35,725 downwards.
ATCTGGAGCGTAAAGCACTCAAGTACTGCCAAAAGGAATGAAAAAAGCCAAGCCTAATGAGAAAAAAGGAGTAGCTGGGTATCAGTTCAGTGACCGACAGTGGGTGCATCCCAGGACTGCACCGACTGCTGCCTGCCTTGCTCTTACCCTGAGCTCCTTCCTTCCCTCCTTGATGAGCAGCTCTGCGTTTGTTGCTTCCTGACAGATGTCTCCCAGCCTCTCTGTTATCCCAGTGATTTGCAGCTATGGTTGTGGAGATCTGAATACTTGATTTAAATTACCTTAAACAAAGTCACACATATTCTACATAAATGATCATCTGAGAAATGGAACCAGCCCCTTTCTACCTTGTGTCATCTAGGATGAGATTCAGCCACTACTAGGGAAAGAGTGGATACCACCTACCTGGAAAGAAAAAGACCACTTCTTTTCTTTACTCCAGTCTTGGAAGAGACTACAAGGCAATGGAAGAAGCAAAGAGGTGCCCCACCAAAGATTTCATAGTGACTTTATACTTCTGAGGAGGCACAGAACACCCCCAGGTTATTTAGATAGAGCTTTCTATCTTGTGAAAAGTGCAAGGTGTGACAATATTCACTCAGTCAGGATGAACTAACCTCAGATTCCACCTTGATATGTGCCTCAGACAGAGTAGTATCCAAAAGGGGAGATGATGAAACCCCATTGGATTCCTACCACTAAAAAGAAAAAACATGGGTATATCCTCCAGGACAGATATCAGGGCTATAAAAGTGAACAAAGTAAGAAAGTACTCCCTGCATACCAAAATTAAATACTAAACACATGCAAAAGTTTTAATCTGTAATCCAAGAGACAGACGTTTCCAAAAGAGGGACAGCATAATTTCAAATTATGCTTTATGTGGTCTGTATCTGCCCATGAGTGTTTATTATGATTTAGAATCTTGAATAGTCATTAACAACCTATAATTATTCTGTACACCACTGATTAGGATTAAATTTAATACCCAAATACATTAATTTTTTCACAGGCAGAAAGCAACTTCCAGTTCTCTAAAAATTATCCCAGTACCTAGATGCATTCTCCGTCTGAAAAGCCCTAGAGTTTTGTGGTCTTAGAAACTAACATGCCAATGTCATACAGAACAGAGGATTAGAATGATCTTAATAGTATTAATAATTGTAACAGAAGAACAAGAAGTTAAAAGTCCTTTAAATGCATTGTGAATAAATGAAATGTGGATTTTCATGGCACATTTAATTTTAAAAAGTCCACAAGTCTCTTCCTTGATCCAAAATATATCCCAAGTCATTTGACAACCTTGAGTCAGAGAATCACATTACCATATGAAACAAAAATCTGAAGAATAAATGACCTAAAGTTTGCATTTTGAATATTTTTCAAAAGACAAGTTTGATTAGCCATCATTGTCCTTTTATGAGTCTTCTTCCACGTACAGATTTGTTACAGTTATTGTTGATGATCACAGTAATGTTGCTACCAGGAAGGAATAGACTTCTGAAATGTAAGGTCATGATTGTTCTTTGTACAGACTAAAATGAAAAGCAAATAAAGGGTTTATATGAGTTTCTGGAAAGAATAAATATACTGCTTTGAAACTTTTTACAAAAATAGTTCTCAGTATACTTTCAAAGTCCTACAATACTAAAATTGCTCTAGATGTTAAGAAATGCTATGTTTCTGTCGATAAATTCTACCAATCAGAAGAATATTTTATCTAAAGCTGATAGGGGTCATGATTCCTACATCAAAATATTGTCATATGAATACAAGTATTTCAATTGATTAATGTGGTGAAAGGAATAAATTGTTTGAAATTTTGTACTTTCTGACTATAAGAGAGTTGAAGGAAATGCCTGTAATACTAGGGCAACTGCAAATTTCAACTTAATTAATTGGTATTCTGATTAAAAAATTATATAAATATACACATTTTAAGAAATATCAGTCAGGCTATTTATGTTTCATTGCAAATATGAAAGGAAAAAAAAGTCCCCCAAGAAGTGCTACTTACTTTTTTACAAAAGGAATAAACTCTGAGCTACTTCTCTTGGATAGCACTTCCCTTCGTAAAATGACTGTTGTTTAATGTATTTAAACTTCTTTGCTAAAAACCTTTGAACTTATGGTTTAGGCATAATAGTGACTTAAGTAATTTAATATTTTTCAGGTTTTTTGTTTCATCTTGAGACACTGGAACAGATTTCCTTGTTTCTGCTATTTCAGTTATTTTCTTATCTGTTTGCTGGTCTTGGCTGGGATAGAGTGATATTTCTTCATAGCTGGTATGGGGCTGTGTTTTGGATTTGTGCTGAAAACACTGTTGATAAGACAGGCATGTTTTTGCTATTGCTGAGCAGGGCTTACCCAGGATGAAGGCCTTTTCTGCCTTTCACCCCACACCACACACAAGAAGTTGGAAGGTGACACAGCTCAGACAGCTGATTCCAACTCACCAAAGGGATATTCCAGATCATATGGTATTTCATGCTCAGCATAAAAATCTAAGGGAAGAAGGAAGAATGATGGGACATTGGGAGTGATGGTGTCTGTCTTTCCAAATCACTGTTGCATGCAATGGAGGCCTGCTTTCCTGGAGATGGCTGAACACCTGCTTGGTGTAAATTTCCTTGCACTACTCATGCACATGGCTTTTGCTTCACCGATTAAGCTGTCTTTCCCTCAAACCATGAGTTTACCCACTTTTACTCCTCTGATTTTCTTCCCCATCCCACCATGGGTGGAGGGTGAGCAAACGGCTGTGTGAGGTTGAGTTGCTGGCTCAGGTTAAACCACACCACCGGATTTCCCAATCTTAAACATCCATACTGCATATTGCATCCAAACTACATACTTTTTGTGTGAAGCTGCTTAGGTGTTTGTAAAAGTGGATGAAATTATATCAGAACCCAAAATTATCCAATACTACAGATTAGTTCTAAATTAACTTTCTTCCTTTGCTCAAGGAAAAAGTTAAAGACAATTATGAAATTAATCACAGGTACTGAGGAATAGAATTAAAGTATGGTTTTCCTCTTTCAATATAATTTTAAGTTTTGTTATTTGAATATTAAGTAAATATTCTGCTTAACATTTATTCTTGAAGAGATTTTAGTAAGAGATTTTTATGGCTTTCTTGACAATGCAAAGTATTAATTTACATGCTTACATTAGAAATTTAAGTGATGTCCAGTAGTAATATTATTAACTATTCAAAAAAATAAAGTAAAACAAATAATGAAAAGCAAAATCAGAAAGATGTTTCAACCATCAGTAATATTTTCAAATAAGGAAAAATATAAAGCAAATCTTATTTTTATACATATTAAGAAGTATTCATGAAAATATTCTAAGAGAACAGAATGAGAAGAGCAGCATGTTTGCACTGTTTATGTGAGAAAATATTTGGGGCTATTTATTAAGCATTCATTATTACAATGTTTAAGAATTATACTTAGAGAACAAGAATAAATTTAAAAACCTTTAAAATTCAGACTAAAATTTTTAATAGTCATCATAAAAAGACATCAGAAATTATGGATTAATTAAAAAACTGGAACAGTTTTGTATACAAAAAACCCCTTAGTTTTTCATAACAGAAGGTACACCATCAAGAATTGTAAAATTGTGAATTTATTGTAAATATATTTATCGCTTAATTCTTTCTTTTAAGGTACTATATCTTGAACGTAAAATGCACTGTAGTCATGAAATTATTTTCTGCCAATTTTTGAACTCTGAGGTATTATCTACAGTGCCGTTTATTATACAGATCCTGATTTGCAAGGAGGTTTTATATAAAGAAAACGAAAACACTTAAACATTCCCTCCATCTTCCCTTTAGGTTTTTAACAATGAAAATACAAGTTGTTAACTCTTTTGGCGACTTCTAAACACAGAGAACACAAGGTCTCAAACTGATCCTGTATGTAGCTGAAGTTTCAACTCCATTTCTAAATCCAATTTTATCCATATGAACTTTTGCAATATTACTAAAAAACTTTTTTTGTTTTGCTAGGAACTGAAGGTATTGAGCTAAATCCAACAAAACCATCTGCTTTACTCAGTTGACTTGTAATCAGGAGCCTTCTACTTATTTTTTTTTTCAAAAAAAGCTTACTTATAATTTTTTATTTGAGGTTTTTCTAGCTTTTAAAACAACCATTTCAATATTTTGTTTTAGAAATAATAAAAAATATCTGCAATTAATAATACCTCAAATTTAGCATGTCTCCTTTTGTTTTCTACCATCTTTTTTAGCTCATTGAACATTCTGGATCTGTTTTAATTTTTTTTTTTCTTATTCATGTTTAATTAATGATTTCAGTAAAGTTTTTTTAGCTCAGAGATTTCCAGGCATTTTTCTGTAGTAAGACAAATATTCAGTATATGAAATTCAATATTTGTGTTGCTTATGGACTAAATTATTCATGATGTGTTAGTCAAGCCAGCTGCTCAACCAACTCAGGAAGAAAGACTATACTAAATCCCTCAGATTTCTGTATTCTCAGACAAAGATTATTGTTTCCTCACCAATAAGATGCAGCAGATTTAAGGATCTTTAAGAAACTCTAGACCAGTTCTTCCTTGAAACATATGGCTAATCATTTCTATTATAAATAGTCTACATTAGGATTTACTGCTTAGACACCACAGACTCTCATTAGTCTGACTGCAAGTCTGTGATCTCCATATGCATGCAGGTGATAATATATTGCAGAGAGATCAGTCACATAGCAGTAATAGTGATTAGTCTCAGACTGTAATTGTGGGAAAAAAATCTAATTCCATCTTCTATCTGAAATCCGAATTCTGACATCTACTAAGCTTGCATTTTTGATGACCATAGTCATTGGCAGAGGAAATGTGTTCAGTATTTAATTGATTCGTAATTCCTTTTCCCCAACACATTAAAAGTTATTTCATATTTAGAAGAAATTTGAAACTGGCTTTCTACCCTTCAGTTATAACCAAGTCCTCCCTATTCTTCCCCCACATCAGGGTACAAAATCCAAACCAAAAAACTGAATATAGCAGAATTGAAGTTTTCCTTAACTCATCATTAGATTACCCTAAAGAATTTATTAGAGAAAAATCAACCATGTACACACACATTCCCTGAGGGTGTACATTTGATACAGAAATAAAGAAACTGACTTTCCCCCCACCCCTTCCTCTTGAATAAACTAAGTAATGGAATTGGAACACTCATTGGTAGCATCTGTGGCAAGTAATTAAACTGTGGTATTGAAATCACTTTCACAACATGAACTCTTCTCCAAAGCTTATGATTTAACAAACCGATTTATTATAATCTTCAGTAGTATTTTCTATAAGTAAACCTATGTTATCACTGTTAAAATTTTAAATTAATTTTTAAATATGCCCACACTTTTTTGGCACACATACTGACTTTTGTTGAACTCCTTGTACAACCAGGTCTGTCTTTGAAACTGGTACTAATTTGACCAATTGATTTATCAATCGAATGTATTATTGATTCAAACATTATTCAGTTTAGGAACAGAGAAATTGTTTTCATCTCCCACTGCAGCTTCTGCCTCCAGTGACATCTTTTCACACCAATTTTATCAATCTATGTATTTTAGAGAGAGGCTAAAATAAGGAGGGCAAAATCTAACATGCAAGCTTACTACAGAATTCTACTGATGCACAGATCTACATTTTACTTCATCATGGTAGGCTCACTCTCTGGAAAATGAAGAAAAATATCTTTATTTAAAGATAAATTGCTTCTTAAAGTAAATAGTAGGTTTCTAGATAAAGTTAGGTAAGATTAATATCTTGTAGAGTACTTTGTACCTTTTCTTCTCTACTCCTTGAGGAAAAAAAAGTTCCTACTTCTGCGATCTATTGCCATAGTATTAAAATACCACATAAGAAATAAGAAAATGTCAAATTGCATTCAAAAGGTCAAATTTCATTCAAAAGGAAATGAAACAAAAAATTAAGAAAACTCCAATCACATTAAGAAATAGAAAATACAAAAAAAAATCCCAACACTAGAAGCAACAAGAAGGTTGGCCTTTGACAAAATGTTGGCTGGTCTCCTTTTGTTTGAAGACAGATGTCTTTATTTGAAATTCTTCTGAATCAATTTTTTTTTTCTTCCGAAAGTGATAAATAGGAGATTAAGTAAAAGCACAACAGATACTAACAAATGGAATACAAACATTATTCAGTCAATAACAACTAACAGCCCATATTTGGGAATTACTGGGGGTTTTTTATTTTTTTCTGTAGTTACCTTTTAACTGCAGTTAGCTGTAGTCTACCAAAATTGATGTAATTTTCATAAAACTCTTATATGAGAATAAGTACAAAGAAATGTAACATAAAAGAAGTTTTTTCCCATAAATAAGGTTCTCCTGATTCATAAACGACCTTCAGTCTTAGAAGCAGACAAAAAAGATGGATAAGCAAACATCACAGAGGGGGACTGTATTTAAGCACCTTTTTCAGATTGTATATTTCATGTTTAGAAATGTTGAATATGAAGAATTCTTTTAAGACATGCACAATCTCTGAAATGTTGATGACTCAACTAAAACTAGAAAAGAAAATGTGTCTTATTTTGTGCTATTCTATTATGCTGAATCAATCTAAGGGACAAGGAAGAATGCAGAAGACATCACTAGACTACAAATAACAGGGACTTAACATTACAGAGGGTAAGTGCAACCCATTTCTTAGCCCTCACTTTTTCCTTCCTTTGTTGCTTAAGAGGGACAGATTTCAATGACATCAGCAGCAATAATGGTTTTTGCTTTCAAAGCTACCTGTTGTTAACAATTGCTGAAAACAGCAACTGATCTTTGTCCTAAAAATGTTCAATAAGTTATATTTGCATGACCTCTGAAGGCATGATTTATGGAACACCAACAACCAGCAGCAAAACTTGTCTCAGTTCATGAGCCTTTCATAGTACTTCCTCTCCCCTGTCCAGCTGTGGAGGGCAGAGTGGCATCCAGCCAGGGGCAACACACAACAATATGATTGTCAATCTGACAATCAGTAAGAGAGAAAAATATACAAACCTGCCAAAAAATGACTACAGATCATATGACCTTGTAAAAACATAAGCAACAGGCAAAACATGTCTTCTCAAAACTGAAGACATCATTTTAAGTGAATCTAACTGTATTATGAATATAACTCATTTAAGTGTGGTGCTATTTCAAAGGTCAAAGAAAGATATCCTCTTATTTATATGACCAGAGCTTCTAATTGATTTGACAGTTGATATAATCTAATTTATCCATAAATATGTGTTTGCACATGAACACTATACAGTCTAGTGGGGACATGTATGAAACATACATTCTTCTAAGTGTATCACATAAAATGCTGAAAATAAGCAACAGAGGTACAGTAATTTTCTATATTTAATTAGTAAAAATCCAGTCTTCCATTAAATAAATTTTCCCTCCAAATATTTAGTAGCTATATGTAACATATGCTCAGTATATAATGAGAAACTGAATAAAAAGTCAGGTAAGTTGGCTGTGTGTTGGATAAAGCAATAGTATTATAGAATTATGTTGTCACATTCTTTTATTTGAACAGCACCTTGTGACAGCTTCAAAGAATTTACTAAAACTTTACTGATATTTACTATTATTTACTAAACTGATAATAAAATGTGTTTGGAAATGAACATCATACATAACTGTGTTGAGCAGTTATCATTTTCACTATTTACAAATTTTCACATGTCATCTATCTACACAAAAATAATCCCAGCCATATTGACAGGACTTTTTTGGACAATTTTAGAACTATCTAAAAGGCAAAAAAAATCCTTTGGATTGTATCTTGCACACTGCAATGAAGTAGCATATCTTTGTTCAGGTAAAGTATCAGCTGATAAGCTACATCCACTGTCAGAGCAGCTCTATAAAAAAGTTTAAAAGTTAGCTGTATTGTATGATCTGTATAAGAAAAGCAAAAAAAATAGCTTGTCTCATTTCTACTGGCTATACTCAACTAACTAGCATTATACAGGCAACTGATATTTGAAGCCTAAATTTTTATTACATTGATAAGTTAAGACAGGAATATGGAGATCCTCATAGAAGCTTGACAGGAGTTCATTTTTTGGGGACTGGGAAGTTATTAATTCTAAAGATAATTAATTTATCTTTGTTTACTTGAAATTAACATAAATATTTCTTTAAAAATATTGTCAGATTTCTTCACATTTGCAAATTTATATTATTCTGATAGAGGCTGGCATTTAAATTGAGTGATGCTTAAGCCACTTGCACAAAACCAAGCATTTAACACCATTCGAGATCCCTCAGAGTGCCTAAGAATCCACACAGAGCCAGTAAATATAGTACTGGATTTGTAAGGGAATGTTTCCAGAAAAATTTCTTGGAGCCAGGCAGCACGATAATCCATGGAACTTCTCGAATCAGGACACAAGTTTGTTCCTTTGTGTTGGGAAGTGCACCAGATCTTCAATGCCTGTAGTGAGAAGTTAGGAATCTAGCTGATGTGGAAAAGCCTGCACACATAGGTCAATAAGAAACTGAATCATACCTTCAGTCTTTTCAGATTCAAGTTATAATCTCCTGGTATGCAATTATTTAGTAATGATTGAAAGAATTCACAAAGTATTGCAGAGGCTGACAGAGTTTATACACACCCTTACAAGTTACCCCAAACCAGTAGGTAGAAGCCAATCTTAAAAGCCTAGAACTCTACTCAGGTGTGAGTTCTTATCAGCTGCACTTGTTTAGTGACACTGGAGACAGAGAACTGAGAAAGCTTCTCATTTCATAATCACACTGCTCTCAGAGGCAAAGTTAAAGATTGACTGACATAGAATGATACCTTCCATTTTTGCTAGCAAAGGAACCTTTAGTTGTTTCCTCTAGTTCAATATATGTTGAGAAGGTCAGAACTTAATGAATCTGTCTGACAACTGCCTGGTCAACTGGGGTTTTTTTTAGTAGTACAAAGGAATACTTCTTTGCCAAATGCCAGCTGAGTCACGGAAAGAATTTACCATGGAAAGAATTTACAAGTTTACATGATCATGTCAGTTATCTAAGCTAAAATTTAAAGGGTTTCTACTCAATAATTACATGCAAATTCATATACATTTTTAAGATCATGTACAGTCAGATGTAATGTGTGAATTCTAAGGGGATTTAGAGGCTCAGTGCTTCCTACAGTTTACCTACATCATCTCTGTATAAATAAGAAGAGAACTCATGTGGATCTGTTCACTTTCTCTCCAGTGGCTTACATGGTATTTAAGTACTTCATTTTATAAGAACCACATTGTTTCTGCTCCTGGGCAAGAAATCTAATTTAGATGCCTATAACAGATTCACTGGATCTGAGTCACAGTGTATTTAATACTCAAAGACTATGCATTATCCTACTGATGTGATTTGCAAGCCTCTGAAAGTGATATTAAAGTGTTACAGAGGAAAAGACAGTAATATCTCTGCTCTACTCTATGCTGTTTCTTAACTTTCCTAGTTAAACCACTGATCTACTGTTATAGGCAGATGTAAATAACAGCCTTTATAAACCCAGCACACTGGTGGAATACAAGTTAGCTTTAACTTAAGCATTTCTGTAAGGAAATATTTGTGCTCTTTTCATCATGCACATCTTTGCTTAAAAACACTAAACATCCTCATCTTTACTGTCATGCTATTCTAGGTACTCAATATCATGTTAACTTCTCCTACTTGTAAATTCCTTCAGCAGCCCAGGTATCATTAGAAACTTCTCACACTCTTAAAAAACACCATAAAAATAATATTTTGCCCAACAGAAGCTGCACACATTCTTGGCTTATGCTGTAGCATCAACATTAATAGATACATTACACTGTATACTGACAAGTAGCAGAAACTAGCTTTTCATCTTAGTAAATGTGCTTACATCATTAGTAATCAAAATAGGCAGAGGCTCAACTATGCTGCTGCATTGCATTGCATGCTTCATGGTACAGCTTGAGCCGAGGAATAGGAGATACAAACATAGAATAAACTATTGTGTTTTGGGAAAGGTGGAGATAAAGATAAGGTGAATTCAGTAACATAGATATAATCTCTTCTATGCCTTTTGCCTTCATGTCCAGAAGTTAATGTTTCAGCTTCAGCTGTGGACAGGTTTAGACTTTTGTCTATATACAATTAGTGATGACTTAGATTAACTGTTTTGCTCCCTGAGAGGTGGGAATGGCAATGACTGTCATCAGGGAACTAGGTGAGAACACCCTCAACTGTTCTAATCATACTTTAATGGATATATCTTTCTACAACTATAGGTTTTCACTTCTAAGAAAAGGGTTCCTAACTACATTCTACTATAAAAGAATTAAATAAATCCATATGTATATTTGCATGTCCATGCACATGTGTACATGTAATGTACATTCGTGCACTAATAGATGCTGTGGGCCAACAAGCCAGAGAGCAGTTTGGCAGAACAGGAGCCAGCACTGTGCCCTTGCCTCATAGAAGGCAGGTGATATCTGGAGCTGCATTAGACAAAGTATTGTCAGTTAAGGAGAGTGATTCTTCCCCTAGTCTCGGCACTGGTGAGGTCAAACCAGGAGAGCTGTGTCCAGTTCTAGACTCCTCAGTACAAGAGAGACATGAACATACTGTATAGAATACAATGAAGGCTCACAAAGATGATGAAGCGACTGGAGCACCTCTCCTATGAGGGAAGGCTGAGGGAGCTGGGTCAGCTCATCCCAGAAAAGAGGAGATTTGGGAAATCTTACTAATGTTAATAAATTCCTGAACAGAAGGTGCATAAAGGAGAGACTCAGGCTCTTTTCAGTGGTGCCCAGAGGACCAGAGTCAATGGGCACAAAGTGAAACACAGAAGGTTTCCTCTGAACATAAGGAAACACTTTTATACTGTTAGGGTGTCTAAGCACTGGCAGGGTCCTTGGAATTACTTAAAACTGTTTAGACACAGTCCTGTGCAAATGGCTCCAGACTATCTCTGCTTGAGTAGAAGTGTTAGACCAGAGGTTATGCAGAGATCCCTTCCAACCTCAGGCATTCTGTCATTTTGATTCTGTGATTATGTGTATGTTTATTATATCATGTAAAAATNTTTTTTACTGTGTGGGTGACTGAGCACTGGCAGGGTCCTTGGAATTACTTAAAACTGTTTAGACACAGTCCTGTGCAAATGGCTCCAGACTATCTCTGCTTGAGTAGAAGTGTTAGACCAGAGGTTATGCAGAGATCCCTTCCAACCTCAGGCATTCTGTCATTTTGATTCTGTGATTATGTGTATGTTTATTATATCATGTAAAAATAAGACACACATAGACACACACAGACACACACATACCCCTGTATATGAACTACCCGTAGTGTTTCTGTATTGTTTTACATGTAATAATTCTGTTGGGATTTTTTTAACATTAAAAGGGTTTTATTTAAAATGCATTCAAAAATTGAAAATTGAGGACAACAGTTGCACTATTTACCCACAAAAGTAGTTTGTTATACTTTTTGAACAATTGACAAATGGTCCTCTTAAATACAGTTTTTGCTTGTTTCTTAACTTGTTTGTTAACTTACTCTCCGTAAAGAATGCTATCAAAAGTCAAGGGAAAATATTTGATCAGCTTGTAAATAAACAATTCAAATAGATAAAATACTTCAGCATTAACAAGCTTTAAGGATGCCACCAAATTTTTACTCTCCCCAAATCCCTTAAGAACGAAAATGAGCATAAATTATGTTTTCTGTATGGATCAACAAAATATCTGGAAAACCTGTTGAAAGGTGTTCTTCTTATTATATTATCTATTATATAATATTGCCTATTACCTATATTATTACCTATTATAACGTGAAATAAGTTCTTATGTTGGCCAAGCCACCAGTCTTTCTTTTTTTGATTTGAATGAAGAAATAGGAACCGTTTTAGATTAGAAGACAGTTTCAGGCAAATCAAAGAAGCAAAAAAGTTTCTTTGGCAACATTGTAGGTTCTATTATTTAATTTTCAGCTTCATGATCATTTCCTTCTAACATTGTAATACTGGCTTGCCTTCTCCTAAATTTACCTACTGGATTATGAATTACATTGTTTGATATTGTACTACTTACCTCTGGCTACATTTCCAATATAATTACTGCACCTTGAGAGTGAAATGAGGTATCATGGAAACTCAGACTATAATTTTAAACCTTCATTTAAGTGATCTCAGTACAATCTTTCCAGTCTGTTAATAATTTCTCTAGTCTTTGACTTCATCTTTTTTAAGCAAATTTAATAGTAAGGAACATAAATAGTTTTGGTTGGGGTTTTTTTTCAAAGATCCAATAATTGGCTGCTAATTTTGACCTGGCTTCTTTCCAGAGAGCTCTTCAGTTAATTTTCAGTGCAACGAAAATCACAGAGGTTTTTATTTAATACACATTTAGGTATAAACCACAGTAGGAAAAAAATTACCCTTT
>WAAE01014789.1:0-23159 GCA_013400495.1 Nicator chloris | reverse complement strand
TGAGAACACCCTCAACTGTTCTAATCATACTTTAATGGATATATCTTTCTACAACTATAGGTTTTCACTTCTAAGAAAAGGGTTCCTAACTACATTCTACTATAAAAGAATTAAATAAATCCATATGTATATTTGCATGTCCATGCACATGTGTACATGTAATGTACATTCGTGCACTAATAGATGCTGTGGGCCAACAAGCCAGAGAGCAGTTTGGCAGAACAGGAGCCAGCACTGTGCCCTTGCCTCATAGAAGGCAGGTGATATCTGGAGCAGCATTAGACAAAGTATTGTCAGTTAAGGAGAGTGATTCTTCCCCTAGTCTCGGCACTGGTGAGGTCAAACCAGGAGAGCTGTGTCCAGTTCTAGACTCCTCAGTACAAGAGAGACATGAACATACTGTATAGAATACAATGAAGGCTCACAAAGATGATGAAGCGACTGGAGCACCTCTCCTATGAGGGAAGGCTGAGGGAGCTGGGTCAGCTCATCCCAGAAAAGAGGAGATTTGGGAAATCTTACTAATGTTAATAAATTCCTGAACAGAAGGTGCATAAAGGAGAGACTCAGGCTCTTTTCAGTGGTGCCCAGAGGACCAGAGTCAATGGGCACAAAGTGAAACACAGAAGGTTTCCTCTGAACATAAGGAAACACTTTTATACTGTTAGGGTGTCTAAGCACTGGCAGGGTCCTTGGAATTACTTAAAACTGTTTAGACACAGTCCTGTGCAAATGGCTCCAGACTATCTCTGCTTGAGTAGAAGTGTTAGACCAGAGGTTATGCAGAGATCCCTTCCAACCTCAGGCATTCTGTCATTTTGATTCTGTGATTATGTGTATGTTTATTATATCATGTAAAAATAAGACACACATAGACACACACAGACACACACATACCCCTGTATATGAACTACCCGTAGTGTTTCTGTATTGTTTTACATGTAATAATTCTGTTGGGATTTTTTTAACATTAAAAGGGTTTTATTTAAAATGCATTCAAAAATTGAAAATTGAGGACAACAGTTGCACTATTTACCCACAAAAGTAGTTTGTTATACTTTTTGAACAATTGACAAATGGTCCTCTTAAATACAGTTTTTGCTTGTTTCTTAACTTGTTTGTTAACTTACTCTCCGTAAAGAATGCTATCAAAAGTCAAGGGAAAATATTTGATCAGCTTGTAAATAAACAATTCAAATAGATAAAATACTTCAGCATTAACAAGCTTTAAGGATGCCACCAAATTTTTACTCTCCCCAAATCCCTTAAGAACGAAAATGAGCATAAATTATGTTTTCTGTATGGATCAACAAAATATCTGGAAAACCTGTTGAAAGGTGTTCTTCTTATTATATTATCTATTATATAATATTGCCTATTACCTATATTATTACCTATTATAACGTGAAATAAGTTCTTATGTTGGCCAAGCCACCAGTCTTTCTTTTTTTGATTTGAATGAAGAAATAGGAACCGTTTTAGATTAGAAGACAGTTTCAGGCAAATCAAAGAAGCAAAAAAGTTTCTTTGGCAACATTGTAGGTTCTATTATTTAATTTTCAGCTTCATGATCATTTCCTTCTAACATTGTAATACTGGCTTGCCTTCTCCTAAATTTACCTACTGGATTATGAATTACATTGTTTGATATTGTACTACTTACCTCTGGCTACATTTCCAATATAATTACTGCACCTTGAGAGTGAAATGAGGTATCATGGAAACTCAGACTGTAATTTTAAACCTTCATTTAAGTGATCTCAGTACAATCTTTCCAGTCTGTTAATAATTTCTCTAGTCTTTGACTTCATCTTTTTTAAGCAAATTTAATAGTAAGGAACATAAATAGTTTTGGTTGGGGTTTTTTTTCAAAGATCCAATAATTGGCTGCTAATTTTGACCTGGCTTCTTTCCAGAGAGCTCTTCAGTTAATTTTCAGTGCAACGAAAATCACAGAGGTTTTTATTTAATACACATTTAGGTATAAACCACAGTAGGAAAAAAATTACCCTTTTGGTAATAAAAAGTAAATTTTCACTCTCAGTTCTCAATATTTTTTTTGCTTAAATTCTATTATATCTTAATTCTAATTTTGAAAAAGACCTTGCTTTTTTAGCATTACAGTTGATACATTTATGATTAAGTTCTCAATTACAGACCAGTTCTCAATTAAAGACTTTATTTCCAGATTAAATAGAACAGAAAGTTCAAGAGAATTGCTAATATATCACTATAAAACATTTCTTTATAAATTTCCTTATGAACCGTTTTTAAACGTTTTTCTTTTCATATACACAACTGTCTAGTCACCTACCTCCTTGCTATATAAATGCAGCTCAGCAACAACCAAAATGTGTTACCAGCACTGTGTAAGAGACTGAAATGGTTAATGATTTAATCATTGCTAAAATCATTGGAGTCCTCATTGGAGGACTTTTGCCCACTGTAGAAAACTGCAAAGATCAAGCTGTTCATCTGTGACCATCAATACCCACACCTCCCTAAATATGTCTACTAAATGGAATTTGGACCTTGGAAATTTCCCTTCCAAGGGAAAAACCTGGACTTTCCTACCTGAGCAAATATAAATAAATAGCTTTTGTGTGCTGTGGACTTCACTGGGATTTCCTCCATCACCAGGTGATCCAGTCTGAAACTTTCACTTTGACCACGATGGTGACCATCACTTCAACAGACACCAAAATTGCCCCAAAAAAGTCTCGTCTTAAGGCCTGTGGGTGGTGAGGTCTTTCTACTCTTATCCCTTCCTTCTCTTTCTTACACATTTTCTTAAGTGATATTTTTATGCTCTTATATTGTAAATAGCTATGTACCTGTTTTTCTGTGCAACCAAATTTTTCTACAATAAAGCCTACATGTGTATGTTTAAAAACACCAGTCACTCAGTGTTGTGAGGGAGTGTTGTCTGCCCCAAGGGATCTATTAACACTATGGGTAACCCTCACCTTCTGTTTTATCAATAAGAGCAAAGCACAGCACATTATCAGCTGCCATGAAGAAAGTTAACTCCACTTCAGCCAGGCCCAGTACACTAACTGAAAGGAGAATGATTGGAATTATGGAAAAGAACTGCTACTTAGGTCCCTAGGAAGAAAAAAAAATAAAAGCAAACAAAAGGAGCTGAAGCCTGAATCACAGATTCATAGAAGCATTCATAGGAGTGGAGATCCACATGACTGCCAGTGGTCAACTAGGTCAACTCACTCAAATCAGGGCTTCTGCCAACACTGGATTTAGTGATCTGGTGTAGTTAATTCACGAAAACCTTCAATGAAGGAGGTCAGTTAATCTTTGAAAAAACTGCTGCATTTGTTCACTGCATTCCAAGTGATTCCTCCCCAAGCCAATGTCCAATCTGAACTGTCCATGCTACAAGTTAGAGTATTTGTCTCTTACATTTTGTGGTGCGCTCAAGAATCTGGTTGCATGACCTTACCTTCAGGTCTTAAAGTTGCTATTAGGTCATCACTTAGCCTTCTTTTCACTATATTGAACAAGACCACTTCTTCTGCTTCTCCATTCCTAGACATACCATCTTGGCAGCCCACCCCTGCACCTTCTCCAATTTGTTCCTATGCCTTTCAAACTGTGGAGTACAAAACTGGAAACAATAGTGTAGGTGCAGCTTTAGCAGCACCAGGTATTATGGGAATAATAACTTCGTATTGCCTGGTGACAGAATATTTTTTGTTGTAGAACAATACAGAGTTTTCTTAATTCATACTGTTAACTCATCCCAGCATGCTATCTGTCATAAACACCATGTGTTTTGTTTTGTTTTGTTTTTGGTTTTGTTTGTTTGTGTTTCTTTGTTTTTTGTTTGTTGTTGTTGTTGTTGTTGGGTTTTTTGTTTGTTTTGTTTTGTGTTTTGTTTTTTGTCATTGGTTTGTTTGTTCTATTTAGGTTTTGTTGGGTTTTCTGAGAATATTTATTATTCTGCTTGTTTTTTCTTAGCACATTATGAAATCTGGAGTTACTTCTCTTCAGTTTCGTAACTCTGGCCTTCTTATGAATGTGTTGCCCCAATCCTCAAGTTTATTGAGATCTCCCTGAGTGAAAGGTTACCACTCATTTTTTCTAATTCTGAACAGGTTTGCTTTTAAACACACAGAATATTCAGAAGTTGCATGTTATAAACTGATGAGAGTTTTCACAAGGACACAATAATGATGACGTTCTTGTTGTTATGAGGATGATGATTACATAATTTTAAAAATACCTGAGGTGGAAGGAGAGGTAATCTGATATAAGCAAGCAGCATACTTAGGTCATTGCATCGCCTCTGCATATCATATTTCACCCACATCATTAAGGCATGGAAAATGGTCTCTTCATCAGGAACATTCACATCATCACTGGCAAGAAGTTTATGGAGTTCTTCAGCAGGCAGAAGTAAAAATTCTTGATTTCTTATAACTTCCATTATGTTTTCCTGAGAAGAAAAAAGTATTTCAGATTCAGTAATACTGCAAGAAAATAGAAACAACTGTTAAAGTTAATAAGCCATAGGATTAGTCCATATCTGCCATACCCAGATATGGGTATGCTCTGCCATATCCTTGCAGCTCATGAGAAAAACAAAGCATAAATGATTAGAGTTCAACAGCTACAATTGCAATTCATATATAAATATAGTTTGAAAAAATATGAGGATTATATAGTAATATCATAATTAAAAACTGTCAGAATAAGAAAAGGCTATTGTTCAAAACTCAGCTGTAATTGAGCACATAAAATATATTGTAAGTCTTTACATGCACATACTACATTTCCCTGGATATTTTCACTGTCTTTCACTATTTCTTAAATAACTTGTCAGTCATATAAAGTTATATTGTGAATATCTAGATTTCTGTCTACACATATGACAAGGCTGAGGGGAAGATCGACATCATGAATTAAGGATTATTTTTTGACCTCGTTTAGAACACATATTTAATATCCAGTCATCGTGCAAATAGTTTACAGCAATTAAGATCCCACAGTATTGAAAACTATTATACTGTTGTGGTTTAGGAACAGTACTCCCCAGTTCAGTGCCCTCACTGAGACTCTCCAAAACGCTGACACTCTCTTGCTCGCCTACTTTTCCCCTCACTCTTGCACACTGTGGTGGGCTGGAGAGGAAAGTTGGAGGCACAAAAGGTATAGGTCACTGGTTGAGATAGGAACAATTTACAGGAAACAGCAATGAGGTAAGGAAACAAAGAGTAACAGCAACAATACTAATGACAGAGGGTACAAGAAAGGAGACGATTCACACAGAACCACAGGCCCCACAGCCACTCCCCCCCTCCCCAGTACCAGAGGGATCCCTCTGTCACATTTACTTGACCAAAAAGAAACCATTCCCCTTGGAAGAGATTTTTCCCCCTAACTCCCAGCAATGACATAAAGTTTTACAGACTAACCTCTACGTCCTAGTTACGTCCCATTCCTGGCTACTGCAAAAAAAATTAACCTTGTCCTGGACAGAACCAGGACAAATAAAAATAGGAATAACTAAAAAAAAAACCTAAAAAAAGCCTATAAACTGCATAAAACATATAAACAAAAACAAAAGTGTTGCATTTAGTTGTCTGAATCGTAAGGACTGAATTAAACACTCCCTGAACAACCTACTCTACATCAACAGGACACAGTAGAATCACAGTTCTACAGATATTTTTCTCCAAACATTTATTATAGGGTGCTTTATCTCTGTGGAGAAATTCTAAATGTGTTTTCATATTCTCAATCTGTCTTGGGGTGACTCTTAAGATGCCCTGTATCCCCAATTGTCTGCTGTATGTGTTGGATATTGTGTCTTGTCCCTTTAAGGATTCTGGAAAGCAGGAAAAAGGAAGTTTGTTTTGAAAACCCTGTTATCTCGGAATTCTTTTGTCTGCCCTTGGGTTTTCGGCTTGGCTCGGAGGGAGAGAGACCGACCTTTGCTTAGTTAGTTAGCTAGTAAAGGAAAGGCAATTTCCAAAATTTCTCTCTTCTGCTCTTGGACTGTTACATCTGCCTCGGACCGAGGAGGGACCCAGAGAGCAACACCCGACCCTCTGCGCCGCTGGAACACCCCCCAGACCCCAGGACTCTTCCATCACCGAAGGGGCACCGTGAGGAAAAGACGTTCTATCTGTCTGAATTTGTCATCTGGCATTGTTTAATTTATTGTGCTGGGAGTACCCTGCTAACTAAACAGGTTTTTTCCACTCCTCTCTGTGAAAATCTTTCCCCAGCCAGTTGGGGGAGGGACCTCGTGGGTTTGCTTTCTGCGGGGAGGGCCCCTTTGGAGGTTTTTCGCCCCGAATTTGCCCTAAACTAGGACACAATCCATAGACAATTACAAGAAGAAAGTTAAGTAATTGAAGACTGGAGGCACATGGAAAAAGAACTAAATTTTTATATACACTGAAAATGTAAAAAGCAATATTGGGAACAGTAAGTTGCAACATCTAATAGATGAAAAATAATAATGAATTTCGTTATGCTGGTTTGGGTAGAATTTTTAAGATGAGAAGTGGGGAAAGAATGATAAAACATCAGTCAAAGACTTAAATGTAAGAACATCAAAACTGAGGGAAGTGGATAATTCCACTGCTATACCCACTAAATTCACTTTTT
The DNA here is from genome assembly GCA_013400495.1 of Nicator chloris. NCBI lineage: Eukaryota > Metazoa > Chordata > Aves > Passeriformes > Pycnonotidae > Nicator > Nicator chloris. Next base: position 16,526 of record WAAE01014789.1, on the reverse strand, counting down.
AGCATATCAAAATCCAGTCAATGCTGCCTATAATTGCTCGTTTGTGTCTGGACCAGGGGAAAGACCGATTAGTCATCAAAACTGAAATAGAAGTAACACAGTATTGCTAAGACATTATAACAAATACAAGAAAATAATGTCCAAGACTTACAACATCAAAATTATACTCTGGCTCTACTATGTCACATGTTGTCCTTCCCTGACTTATTCAATGGAAGGAAACTCTTGTCTTAATTCTCCACCTTCATACTTTTTGAAATGTACTGCTTAAGCATATTTATTAAAAATTAACTGCATATTATTTTATATAAGGCAGCAGATATGAATATTGCAGACACAGACATGACAAAATCATGAGACAGAACCCTTGAAATATGCAATGAAATTACAGATAAAATACGTAAGCACAGACAGAATAAATAAGACAAAGTTGAAAATGATGCTTATTATTATAAATGTGAATGCTTTGATATGTAAAACTTAACTTTCAATGAGTTACTTTTTAACTCCACATTTACAGGATGCTGACACAACAGAAAATCAAAGATGTATACGTGGTCATGGACTATATTAACCATGCTGTTAAGTTACCTTTACATAATTGATAATTGCATCAAAACATGACTCAGTTCTTTTTAAAATTACTACATTACATGCCAATAGATCACTAAAAACATAGATTTTTCTGGAATGAGGTTTTAAACTATTACCTCCTGATAAAGTCTAAATTGTGTGTCTAGAACGTTTTAGAATAGCTTGCAAATGTAAGGGAACTAGTTTGGAGGCAGGCACTTAACCACAAGCTGGCTTAATTAATTTTAATTAAAAAGTCATAAAACTCACAAAATTTCATTGCACTTCTCAATAAAATGATTTATAAGACAAAGTTTAATTAAGTCTGGTTCAACTGACATTAAATCCCATTATGAAAAAAAAAAAAGATAACTCTACCTCTTAATAGGAACCAACATCGAATTTTGCAGTAGCATATTAATCCAAAGACCTAATATTATAGAGAAGCATTGCGATGGTGGAACACATTTCATGAACTCAGAGAACTTAATTGATTAAGAGGAACATTCCAAGCAGCAGCTTTAACTTCAGAACAATATTTTTAGTTTTGATTTAGATTTTTTTTGTCATCTTTAATTGTTTTTTATCTGCACACATGCTTAAAGAGAACTTATTCCAGCCTCTGTACTGGTTGTAGAATCGAACAAAGTCTTCAGACAAAACATATAAGCTCAAATGTCTTTTTCTAAACATCTGGATCTACACAAATTTCATGTTCCTCAGGCATGAGTATTGCAGAAAGTAACAAATATATATTTTGTTTTATACATATAATATGCCATATATATTATAAATATACCATATATATCCATATATATAATATAAATGTCATATATATAATTCTAATTTTTATATAAAATCCAGGTTTTTGATCTCCAGAGGTAAATACTCTCTCCTTCAACTTACTAGCATTTCCTGAACTGACTGATGAATGTTAAATCTTCCTAGATAGTATTTTAATTCCTTGAGGTTCATTTCATTTGGAGCAGCAAAACATATTTCAATGGCTAGCTGTTTTACCCAACAGAAATAATTTCTCATATGCCAATTGTGGAAAAAATATCCACTTTTTTTTTTTTTTTTAATGTGACTAACCTTAATTTTTGCAGTTTAGAGAACAGGATACAACAGATGTCTGTGACATCTTTTCAGGATACATTAAATAAATTTTAAATTCTTCTGAGATTAAGGCACAAGATAGGAACTGAGGTACACAGTTGTAGAATCACAGAATCATTATGGCTGTAAAAGACTTAAGATCATCCAGTTCAACCATTAACCTAACACTGGCATCTTCATCACTAAACCATGTCCCAAGTACCATATCTGGATGTTTTTTGAATACTTTCAGGGATGGTGATTCCACACTATGATCACCCTTTCAGTTAAGAAACTTTTCCTAATATCCAATGGCATTTTCTCTTGGCACAAGTGGAAGCCACTTCCTCTCATCCTGTCCTCATGGGCAGATAAAAGAACAAGGCTACTGAAACTTTAAGCATGCCAAAGATTATGTGACAGAGTTGTATGAGTCTCCAGAACTGGTAATTTTTGACTCTAATACTTTAAGAGGCTTTGTAGATTGGTCTTCACTATCTTGTAAGTCTCATAAGATGCACTGGGCCTGTTCTTCATGCATCATTCACGTAACCTTTCAATGTTTTAATTAAGTGGAGTAGCAGATTTTTGCTATTAATTCAGAAAATGTAACTTACAGTATGTAACAGAAAGTATGAAAGTCTCTGAAATTGATTACGAAGTAATGAACTAATCACTTGATTACTCTTCCACTTTCTCAAAATGACCGTGCAGTGACCATTGCTGTGGGGTTATAGCATTTCAACAGTAGGGCTGTTTTAAACCTTCCTAGCAGTACACAAGGTTAGCATTAAATAAGCATGAAGTATTAGAACAGTAGAGCCATGTAAACAAAACATATGCATATTTAAAGGTAGATAAGCAATCATCCAAGTATCGAATAGATTGTGCATCATAGGAACATAAAGGCTCTAATAAAATTAAATTATTAGCATATGAAGTTTAATACCATATACCCTTATAAGGATGTCACCAACACAATTGAATTAGACTTTTTTAAATCTTAACTTGTAATGATTATTATGCCACATATGATCAAATTATCTTGCAAAAGCTAGTTTTCATTGATGTTTATGTCATTGATTTCACTAACCAGCATGTATCAGTTATAATGAAGAACCTGAAAAGTATGAAATAATTTCATAAGTTGATAAAGAATGTCACATTCTGACAGTGCTATTCAGAACTCGCTGCATCAAAGTTACCAAGGAAGTAAAATGCTTAGCAGGTTTTATGGTTTTGGATATAGGGGTCTTATTTAAAATGTTTCATATTTTTGTGATTTGGATGCTGTGACCTTAACAATTAAAAAATTAAAACCACATAAACTAATGCTAAAAAATAGATATCCATATATTAGGCTTTCACTTAGCACATCACTAATGTCCACAATATTTTAAGCTCATACTACTTTTAGTTTAGAACTTAAGTTTTCATGAGAACATTTACATAAATGAATGAATAATGCATTTGATTTTCATATTAAATCATATTGATAGTATATTTCTGAAATGATAAGACATGAAAGAAAATGTTGATTTTGGTCAATTCCCAAGCTATTTCAGTCTGGAATTGTTGCTGCTGTGTTACATTGAATTCACACCTCTTGTTTTTTGCCTCATTTTCCGTATCAGCTGTGTATCATATAAGACTACATCCTCTTTACAATACTGTGTGACTTCTTCCCTAAGGACAATGGACTTTTCAGCCCATTGTGAACTCCCAGTAGACAAAGGACCAGTATTTATTAATATGCTTATGGTCTGGTTCTCTAGCTGAATCCCAGATTTCATCTGGAAACCTGAACCTGGGATCCTGAATCTCTAACCAAATCTCAGACTTTATCTGAGAGTGAGTTCCATCTGACCTCTGTAATCCAAGTGTATAACACTTTTTTCTTACCATGGTATCTAGGAAAACCAAAACTCTAGCAGCCTATAAACCAATTACATCATTATTAAATACTTTCTTTCTTTCTTTTTCTTTCTTTCTTTCTTCCTTTCTTCCTTTCTTCCTTTCTTTCTTCCTTTCTTCCTTTCTTTCTTCCTTTCTTCCTTTCTTTTCTTTCTTCCTTTCTTTTCTTTCTTTCTTCCTTTCTTCCTTTCTCTTTCTTTCTTTCCCTTTTGGGGAGGTCTTTATTAATGCTTGCTTACCTTTCCAAAATAAAGTTTGTGGAATAAGGGAGCACAGCTTGAGGACCTAAAAATTTTTGATAGCAATAGGCATATCCATCAGGTCAATGCATGTCTCTGAGGTTGGTGCAAGCAGAAAAATCTGGGGGTTGTAGCCCCCAGATGATGGGATGATCTACTCAACACTTTTTCTATTGACATCTGAGGGGCCTACTGACACCTTTGGCCCAGTCCCAGGAATTTGACATCATTGCATAAGTGAAACCTGGTGGGATGAGTGCTGTGACTGAAGTGCCCTGTTGGATGGTTCCAGGCTCTTCTGGAGCAAAAGGCAGGGCAGAAGAGGCAGAGGGGTGGCACTGCATGTGATGGAAGGGTTAGAACGTATGGAGCTCACAGTTGGCAATGACACAGCTGAAAGCCTCTGGGTGAGAATCAAGGGGCTAACAGATAATTCAGATGTCACCATGCAAGTCTATTACCGACCTCCTAGCCAGGATGATGATGCTGATGGATTATCCTTTGAGGACTTAAGGGGCATTTCCAAGTCAACTGCTCTAGACTTCAACTTGCCAGAATTAACTGGGAGCATCACACACCTGGTATAACCCAGGCAAGAAGGTTCCTAAAAGGCCTGGATGAGAACTTTATGGAACAGGTCCTAAGGGAGCAGACTTGAAAAGATGTGATCTTTGACATCAGACAGATGACCTGTTTCTAGGCTCCACATAGCTCCATCTTAGGCCTTGTGCTCTTCTTCACTTCTTCATAAATGACTTGGACACTGGACTGGAATGGATACTGAGCAATGATGATACAAAATGATGATACAAAACTGGGTGGAGGTCAAAGGCAGGGGGGCCCTGCAGAGACATCTTGACCAATCAGAGAGCTGGGCAATCACCAACTGCATGAAGCTTAACAAGGGGAAGTGCTGAATCCTGCACCAGAGATGGGGTGACTCTGCATGTACACACAAACAGGGGAATTAGATGCTGGAGAGCAGTGCCATGGAAAGGGACCTGGGGTCCTGGCCAATGACCAGTTGAACACGAGTCAGCAGAGCCCTGGCAGCTGGGAGGGCCAACCCTGTCCTGGGGGGCATCAGGCACAGCATCACCAGCCAGTCAAGGGAGGGGATTGTCCTGCTCTGCTCTGCACTGGAGCAGCCTCACCTCGAGTGCTGGGGGCAGTTTGGGGTGCCACAATGAAAGAAAGACATTAAGCTATTAGAGAGCATCCAGAGGAGGGTAATAAGGATAGTGATTAAGGGAAAGGCTGTATGAGGAGTGGCTGAGGTCACTTGGTCTGTTCAGCCTGGAGGAGACTGAGAGGAGATCTCATTGCAGTCTATAACTTCCTTCTGAGGGGAAGAGGAGGTGCTAGCACTGATTTCTTCCCTGTGGTGACCAGTGACAGGACCTGAAGGAATTGCCAGAAATTGTGTCAGGGGAGGTTTAGATTGGATAGTAAGAAAAGGTTCTTCACCCAGAGGGTGTTTGGGCACTGGAACAGGCTCCTCAGGGAGTGATCAAAACACTAAACCTGACAGAGTTCAAGAAGCTCTTAGGTACATGGTGAGACTCTTGGGGACTGTCCTGTGCAGGTGTACTAGATGATCCTCGAGATCCCCTTTCAACCTGACATATTCTATGATTCTGTTCTCTGACTTGAATTGGCCCAGATTGATTTATTTGTCATTGAAAAGGTTCACAGCACAATTTCAAGTAAACAGCAGAAGAGATCAGTACTGTGAATCACCCAGAGCCACTTTGGATTTAAAAGGTTGCAAGTTGCAAAAATATAGAATCACAGTGCAAATTGCCACAATGGTGCAGTATTGTATAGTGTGGGTACATACTGGTACTGACTCTGGAGATTGTCTGGTTTTGCTGTTACTTGTCCGAGATTTACCCCTAGCACTTCCCAAGCATGGAAAATATGAGCTGCCCCAGCTGTTTAAATTATGCTGTTTCCACAGCAGGAATGCAACCCTTCTCACGTAGATAACAGGATGACAATTTTATGGGTTTAAATTGTAACCCTTAAGGAAAGTAGTCACCATGACAATCTCAGTTTCTTACTCTCCTAGCACAACTTCTCCTTTTTTCCCACTATACTGCTTTTGGCTGTGATGGAGCCCATTTTCTTCCTAATGCAGTGCTGCTTTTTGGACTTAGTATGAGAATAATGTTGATAACATGTTGACTTATGATAATGTTGATTTATGCAAAGGTGAGCGTATTTATGTCCTAATAGAGCCCCTGTCTTGTTTATACTGATTACAGGCACAGAAGAGGAAAACAAGGAAAATGGAAGATAACAAGTCTAACAGGAAACTCACATAAATCAAATCTGATTAAAAGAAAACTGGAAATCATAAAAAAATAATTCCTTGATGTTAAAGCATTAAGCTCTGGAACAGATTCCCAGTGGCTAGGATGGGAACATGTCTGTTAGAACCAGTGTAATAACATAGGATGCAGTTTACAAAAGGGAAAGTTGGAAAGGTCACCTGGTCCAACCCCTTTGCTCAAGCAGCATTATCCTAGAGCACATTGCACAGGGTTGTGTCCACATGGTTCTTAAATATCTCCAATGAGGGAGACTCCACAAGCTCCCTGGACAACCTGCTCCAATGTGTGGTCACCTGCATAGTAAAGAAGTTCTTTCTCATACCTGGGGAACTTTGGAAATTGGTTTCTCTCCATTGCCTCTGATCTTATTGTTTGACACCATTACCTTGACAATCTCCCTTATCATATTTATATGACAAGGTCCTCTCTCAGCTGTTTTTCTTCTTTTTCTTCCCCAAAGCTGTACAGGCACAACTCCCTCAGGCTTTCCTCATAACAGAAACGTTAATCATCTTCAGAGCCCTCCGCTAGACTTGCTCCTGGAGTTTCATGTCTCTCTTGTAATGAGAAGCACAGAACTGGAAACAGCACTCCAGATGTGGCTTCACCAGGGGCGAGTAGAGGGACAGCATCACTTCCCTTCACCTGCTGGCAGTGCTCTTCCTAATGCACCCCAGAATACCTTTGGCCTTCTTGGCCACAAGAGCTCACTGCCAGCTCACGGACAGCTTGTTGTCCATCAGGACCCCCAGGTCCTTTTCATGGTCTGAGAGCTGCTTTCCAGCAGGTCAGTTCCCAGCCTATACTGGTGCACAGTTATTACTCCCCAGGTGCAGGACCCTGTTTTGCCCCTGATGAATTTCAGACAGTTCCTCTCTACAACCTCTCCAGGTCCTTCTGAAGGGCTGCACAGCTCTCTAGAGTATCAGCAATTCCTTCCAGCTTTGTGTTAAACAGTTTCTCAAAGCAGTAAACTGCCTTGGAATCCCTTTCAGTTTTTGTTTCAAACCAGTTACCCTTCTGTTGAGCCTAATAACATCTGATTCACTGAAGATTGCTTCCTATAAAGGCATCAACTCAAAGACAGGCGGAGATGGATAATTTGCCGCTTTCACAGTAGCTTTCAGAAGCAATCATTCTGAACATTAAAATGTATGTCTAATGCCCCATTTGAACTTGTCTGTCTTCTACTCATACATACTGGTTCTTATTATGAATTTCTCAGTCTGATTAATGAGCCCATTAGCACCAAAACTTAAAAGTCTCAAAATAATCTCTTGGGTCTTTAATAACTCAGAGGGGCTGAGTGGTTATGGCCTTGCTTTTACAACTCATTCACAGTCTTGTAACTGCTGTAATGTTCAGGAGTGAAAACAAGTTACTTAATCATTAACACTCTTCTTTGTGGTAACACCTAAAAATATACTTGTAATCTCATAATCATTCAATGACCTGTTCTGACCCTACTTAGCCTTGCAATGTGATGGAATACAGCACAAAGCAACAGCTGAAGGCATACACACAAGATCATGTCTATAAAAAAGGCCTCTATTTGATAAATGATTAATAAATACTCTAATTAAGATAGTATTTCAAAAGGTGAATTTGAACACCAGTCAGAGCACTACGGTGATTTTTTTTGTATTACTGTTCTTCAAAATTCAAAACAGGTAGCCATTAAAATCAAAATGCTTTCATGGGTAATTGCAAGATCATAGAGGAAAAATACTTTTCTCTGAGTGTCCACATCATAAAGATTTGAAACAATACTATTTCTCCTATCTTCACTATGCATCTCAAAGCTAATGTGTTTTGTGTCATGTCATGTACGCTGTTTCTGGAGAATGGTTCAGTTAAAGTTTTGTTTGAGGAGTGAAATATTTACAAATGATAGTTTATGTTAATATTTCTTATACAGTAGTCATTTTAACTGAAACCAAATATTTAAAATATTGCATCAGAGACATATGAAAACGTTAGCATTTCTGAATTATTTATGGTAAATCATTGTATTGGAAAAGTATATACTGTCCAAGAGCATTCTAGAAAACAAAAAAACCCATCATAGGGAAAACAAAAAGTTCAGGAAAGGCCTGAGATACGTGCCTGAATTATTCTCTGATATACTCTCTTTTCCATTGTTGAACTTGCTGAATTGCTGAACTCCAATTCACCTTTCAGCTAGCATCCAGCATATATTGAAGCATTCATGAGAACTTTAGTACAGAAAAAAGAGAATGTATTTCAAATTAGACAAACATCAAAACACAAACATGATTCTGGGAAAGAATCACCTCTCAACTGAAAGGGGACTTCCAAAGATTTCCACACTATAAGCAAATTTGAAGAAACTCATATATCACTTTCTGACAACACTTATAACCTTCAGGCACATAATTAAAACTGGATTGATGCTCAAGAATCATGATGAAAATTCAATTAATATAGGCCCTCTCCTAGATGACTGAAATTTTTGTACTCAACAATATTTCACAAAATAGAATGATTCACACAAAGATGTCTGACCATTTTTCCACACTCATTCCAACAAAATAATGGTATATAACACTATATTTAGATTTTAAGTGATTGGCAAGATATAAGGCTGCTGAAAACTTGTCACATTAGGTTGTTTGACAAAACACTTTAAAAAACTATTAAATGAATGCTGAAAATAGATTAATCTACTGTGTAAATCACAAAAGACAAATTTCAGACAGAAATGAAATTGTAAAACATTTGTCATCCTGCACGTAATATTGATTATACTGACAGTTATTCTTGTTTTATTGCTGCTTTGAAAATTACAAATTTTAAAGGAACAGACAGTATGTTTCACTCTTTCAAAGAGTGTAAGTTAACATCAAATAATCTCATGCTCTCAACTAACTGTAATATGCATTAATTTCTTAGTGTAAGTTCTTTATTTGGAAAGGGAAGGGGGCAAAGAAAACTTTATAGCTGTGGTTTACTGTTGATTGTTTAGGTAGCTTTTCATTAGTCTGTGTTCAAGTTCACAGAAATACAGAATCACTAACTTTGGAAAAGTTCTCTAAAATTATTGAAACCAACCATTAACCCAGCACCATTGTGTTGACCTCTAAACCAAATCCCCAAGAGCCATATCCACGCACCCACTGAACACTTCCAGGGATGATGATTCATCACTTATCTGGGTAGCTTATTTCAATGCTTGAGTACTCTTTCAGTGAAGAATGTTTTCCTAATACTTGATCTAAACCTACCCTGGTGCAACTTGAGGTCACTTCCTCTTGTCACTTGTTACTGTGGAAAGAGATGAATCCCTTCCTCACAGCAACCTCTTTTCAGGTGAGCTGTAGAGTATGATAAGGTATCCCTGAGCCTCTTTTTTCCAGGAACCCAATTCTCTCAGACACTACTCATAAGACTTGTGATCCAGACCCTTTATCAGTTCCTTCTTGTAGTAAGGGGCCCAAAATTGAACATGGTATTTAAAGTGAGGCCTCACCAGTGCCAAGCACAGGGGGACAATCCCTGCCCTGGTCCTGCTGGCCACACTATCACTGATACAGGCCAGGATGCCACTGGCCTTTTCAACCACCTGGGCACAAGCTGGATCATGTTCAGCTGGCTGTTGACCAGCAGGTCCAGGTTCTTTTCTGCTGAGGAGTTTTCTAGCCACTCTTTCTCAAGATGGTAATGCTGAATGAGGTTGTTGTGACCCAAGTGCAGGATCTGACACAAATAAACTTATAATTTTTTTCTGGAAATAAACAGAAACTATTACATGATATTTACACCTGAAATTATGCTACCTAACACAGCAGAAGAGAAATGGAAGCATTCTTTAAAATTAAGAATTTGAAATAACCTGAGGATTTGTTCAATTTTTAGTAGTGGATCTTCTGATTCTCTTACGCTTTAGAAGCTACCCATTATATTTAAAATTGTATTTATTCAGATAAACTTATCAATAGCTGATAAAGTCTTGCACAGAATTTAGGTATCTAGGTGATACGCAGTGTTTAAATGCTCATGGGACATGAAAAGGGCTGCATGGGCTTAGAGCAAGAGGTATATTTGTGACCAGTGACCAGATGTAATTTTGAAAATGATTAGAAGGAGTTTAATGGTGAATACTCTATCTTCTTTGTGTATCACAGATTTTGAAAATTTGTGATTTTAGTGATTTCCTGTATGAGATGCTAAGAAGATCTTAGAAGATAAATATTCTCTTCAATTTATTTAACAGCAGTTTGAATCTCTTTAGGTTTTGCCTTCATAGAATCCCTTGCAGCCAACTACATAATTTAAGCACCTGCCCATAAAAGTCAAATGTTCCTTTTTTGTTGTTGTTGTTGTTATTGTTTTACTTTTAAAACTATGGCTGAAATATATTCGATTAAATCTCCATTCTTGCCTTGAGGGAAACAACATCCTATTCTGTCTTTCAAGGTCATTTGTGTCTTAAGTGTCTCTTAAAGCCTCTCCAGTTTAAAGAGAAAAGTTTGGATGTCTCTAAAATACGGATCCTCAGAAGACTAGCAGAGAAGTTTAGCAATACTTTTTGTTCTTGATCTGTGTGGCTCATGTCTTCAGAATCAAAACTATCAGTGTGTTCAGTCTTATTAAAAGCACAAGACTGATGGAAAATTGATTGGGTTTGGATACAATCTTGTCACAGGTCCAATTCCAAGTAGAAGGAGATATTTCATAACAGCTAGTGATTTCCACAGTTTTGACAGTTTTTGCTTATGTGAAGAGATTGCATGTACAAGTTGTTATTTTCTAAATATGTAGCATAATTTCTGCGTGAAACACTAATTATTAACTCCACATTAAGCCCATTACAGGATGCAATACAATTTACAATTACACTTCTAGGCTGATAGTTTTGGCTTTTTGAGCCACAGATATAGTTTTTATTGCTCTGACCACAAATTTGTGTGCAGAATGTGCTTAGTTTATAAAGTCACCTGTCTAGAGGCTACTATTTGGTAATAATTTACAAGAACTACCACATTTCTTTGAAATTATCTTCATTTCAATTACATGAGTAGCAAGTCCATAATTATGGGTATTATCTATTAAATGGTGTTTTTCATAATTGGAATTTGGTCAGTTATGCCCCAAACATATAAATACATGTACAAATGCATGTGTATATGGGCATGTAAATGTATAAACATACACTTGTATAAGACATTACACCACAGGATTTTGAATCTGATCTGAATCATAGCTCTATTCTCATTAAATTTCTACTGAAAATTGAAAATTGCATAATGCCACAAATAATTACATCTGAGTGTTATGTGAATATTACATTTTCCCTTGATTGCACAGCAATGGAATGTAGGAAATTCAGACATTGAATCAGGTTGACTGATGAAATAGGATGCCCACAGCCTTGCTGAGCCTAGCTTGGAATACTTCCAAGCACAGAGATTCCACAGCCTCTCAGAGAAAACTACTACAGTGAGTGCTACTCTTACTGTGAAGATGTGTTTTTCACTTGGAACTTAGGACTGGTGCCCAATGTCCCCTCATTGTGCACTTTCAAGAAAAGAATGATTTTATCTCATCCATAACCCCTGATAGGCAGCTGAAAATATCATCTCTCAGCTCTTTTCTTTGTGAATGCCCCCTCAGGTTCTTTTCATGTATTGTGTGCTTCCTGTTTCAGCTTCATAGCTGGTTCAATTTGCTCATCAATTGAAATGCCACCAGCTGGAAAATGCATTCTATAATGGCATCGTGAGTAGAGGGGACTTGTAATTTCCTTCAATCCCCTGGCTAATGCAACTGAGTATATGGTTGGTCTTTATACAGGTGCAGTACACACCTTCATCAGAAGAGAATATTTTAATTATTTCAGTAGAGAGTCAACACATTAAAAATTGATGTCGACTTTAGCTGCATGTCATTCAGATGGTGTATAGACTGTCTGTTGCTCTCCATTCAGCAATCCAAAGACCTGTATAATAACTTTTTAAAAATAAATCTTAGAGAAAAATTGATCATGTAAGAATAGACCAAGACAAATCCAAAACATTATGCTATGTTTTACGTATGAAGCAAGACCACTGATTAACCTTTAGGAGCATTCCAGAAAATACAAAGCACCCTAGATGAAAGCAAAAAAAAAAGAACAAGCAACTTCTCCCACCCCTGTAAGCAACAGCAAAGCCAACAATAAAAAAACATAAAGCACATGAGGTATAATTAAAAAAAAACCAAAACAGCTTTGAATCAGCTTGCATTTATTCACAGAAACTATAGTATTACTATACGTTGACTAAGAGGCCTTCTGTATAAATTAAGTATGTGGGGAGGTGGCCCCACCTTCATATATCAGTACCTTCTTGGCACATACTGGAAGTTTAAGAAAATGAAAAGGATATAACTGTCTGAGAAACAGCTTTGAACTTTTAACTAAAAGTCTTAAAACCTACCTTAATGTAGGATACAGAAGAAGGGAATTACACTATACTACCTTTAGGAAAGTCTTTAATGAGACAGAAGTGAAACTATTAATTCTTATTAACCTTTGTATTTTGAGGAAAAGTAGTTTCCTTACCTGCCTGGTTGTGATAGCAGTGTCCTCAGGCTTTACTGTATTTTGTTTAACCCTACTGTAAACAGCAGCTATAGTGGCTAGATATAGCCCTGCTGAAAGGGTTTGAAAGGAGGGATGTTTCTTCAGTTAACATTAGTAATGCACAGCACTTCACCTTCTAAAAAATTATATTACTGTTAGGCACAAAACATTGCTCTTACACCATTAAAAAGTCTCATAGGTCTAAACCTATTTAAGACTTTGCACTAGGCTATAGTGAACTACCAGTGCCACTGGCAAAATTTGGTTTTGTGAAACTGCAGATTTAAACAAACACATGTTGCCAATTTACATAATTTCTCTTTTTTTAAATTTAATTAGCATAAACAGAAATCATAATTCAACTCCTTAATTGCAATAGGAAGTGATACATCAAAAGCTCAGATGTAGCTTAGTTTCACAAATGGAAAAGATTCTCTGCAACTCTATTAATCATCAGTACATAAGAACAGCAGTATTTATGCCAAAGGGTACAGTATGCCTGTGAAACTTTGTATTTAGAAAAATCAATTTAAATCATACAAAATTTAAAATAACATCTCAGAATTGACAGGACCTCAAAATAATATAATGAAAATAGGTGAAAAATACTTTGATTTTTCATATCATGTCTTTTCAGTAGGATCTATTTTATAAATCACATCAGATTAATTTCTTGAGGAGCCTTGTCTAGGAAACTCATTGCCAGCAGGGAAGACTATAGAATTCTAGCATGGATGTAAAAAATAAAACGTAACAGACATTGATGGAAATGTCCTGATGAGAGAAGTTTCAGAAAGATGAGTTGAGTTTCATACACATTTTGATGATTAATTATCAAAATAAAAAGCCTAATTAACTAATTACTGAGCTAAAAAAAACCCCAAACAAACCCACAAAAAAAACCACAAAAAAACCCAAAAAAAACCACCAAAAAAAAACAACAAAAAAACCCACCACCAAAATTTTGTGACCTCCCAGGGAGTAGTTTTGATAATTAATAATTTAATTAAGATGTAGTCACAGAATAAGGTGGTAGAATTTAAGAGTCCCTTTTCATTATTGACTCTAATGATGATAAAATATTCCAGTGGACACAAAAGTTTAAGCTCTGCTCCAAGACTGCATATTGTTTCCAAAACATAAATAATTAGTTAAATGAAGAAAAAAATTGAACAGCATTCCTTTACTTACAAATAACTACCGTTAATCTTGCACAGAATACTCCACATGTCTGATTAAATTAAAATTTCATTTGGTGTCAATTCAGAAATGAAAATTAAACACTGGGCAAAATAAAAATAAATGATTTGGTAGTGCCATCACATTAAAGAGGCACACCTAGAACAGATCACAATCCAAAAGATAACAAAAGAAAGTTATGAAACACTAGGAAGTAACTTCTTGTCTACATTTATCTATTAAATCTACATTAACAAGAACTAATAAACAGTGTTTTGTCTCTTGCATTCAGTAGCTAAATAAACTTGCACATCTCCTTCTTAGAGCTTTCCCAACCTAGGCACCTCTAATCTCAGCAGGCTAGAAACCTGTCAGGTAAAATTTGCATAATTATAAAGCATATAACATTTGTCACACTGAAAAAAAGAAGAGATAGGCTAAAAAAATATAAATGTTAGCCAATGCCTAGAATAAAACAAATCTGAAAAATGTGTAATTATTTTATCTTTCTTTTCATCTTATCAACAAGAGTGTTTTGAATAAAGATATATAAGGGATATATAATGGAAATTACATGGAAATGAAAAAGATATTTTTTGTTCTAAGCTTAATCAATTAAGAAAATATGTTATACATGACAATGTTTATACCTCAGTTTTCTTAAATCAATCTATGATAGTTTTCCTATTATGAAAGGAAAGGATGAGTGAAATTACAACCTGCTCCCTAACAAAACAAATAAATGTGCTGAATAAATATTAAATCAGTATAGCAAATAAGAAATCACTGCTTACTCAGCTAATGAAAACGGAGTAACTATCCTTGTTTATGCAGAACTGTATGCACCACTAGAATTTAACGTTTGAAAGGATGATCTTTTCCACTGAAATCTGAAAACACCAAAAATAATTTAAATACTTTGACAACTTCTTAAGTATCTGGTCTCTGGAGCACAATTGAAGAGCCTGTCTTTGATGTTTAGGATTTCTACATTTACAAAATAATCTAAATAGTGAAATTTGAATAGTTATAGCAATGGGGCTACATCTGGCCAGGTCACATGTCCCTGATCTAGATGCAGGAGTTGAATGAATCATGAGCAAGACAATTACTCTTTGAAAGGAACAAATGGTGCTCACTGTCTCCATAAATATGGAAGCCACATCTTATATAATCATTACAAAGGATTGTTTCATATTTAAGTAGCTATTGTTACCCTGAGATTGTAGACAGATGACATTTAAATATCCTTTGGAGAACCTTCTATTTCTCCACTGATGACAGAAGAGGCCTGGAAACCAAGCTTAGACCAGGCAACCAACATTAACATGACCAAGTCATGCAAGCTAACTCTGGCTTCTCATTTATATTCTGCATTTTAAAAGGTGACTAATAAGTGTGCACTGGTGTAAGTACAAATTCATGGATGAACTAGTATTTTTTTTATTGGGATAAGGCTATTTATTACTGACAATTATGTTTGCAAGGAAAACAAGTTAGATGTGGGCAGTATGCATTTTTTAATGTCATGTCATTTATTTAAACATATTAGAAGTAGCAGGACATTTTGGTGGTCTAACCTTCTCTCATTTTCTTCAGTGCTTTTCAGCTCCAATTACAATGTTTTAAGCCATTAATGGAAGCAAAACACACAAAAATGAATCATCATTGTTTTTATTAGTTTAATAATAAGCCAAATTTACCATATGAATTCTGTAAAAGGACTGAAGTTCTGTTTCAAAGACACTGCATATTGTACACATTTTACCTGTCTCTGTATTTTCAGATGGAAACATAAATTCCCAAATGTGCAAGAAAAAAAAGGAAGTTTAGGTATTCTTAGAGCAAACCACCTGGATGCACTGTCTTTTATGTCCCTAGAAACATTTTACTGTAAAGAAATCTTGCTATTCTTTTTTAAATGAAAAGGAAACTGTTCTTTGTTATCACTGGGATGTGATGGCAGCATTTCGAAGGACTGCATTTCATGTAAACTACTAATCATCTGAATTGAAACTTGTATAGTTTCTAATGTGTAACATGTAAGTAGCTCATTTCTCTACTATCAGAAATACTGACATTTTACTTATATAAATCAACTCTTCATTCCCTGGATAGCCAGCATCCCTATGGGAATTTACATGAATTCATATATTTCTGTTCATTTTTTTTTTAATTCCATATACTAAAGTATTTTTCAAACTAACTAAGATATTTAGTCTATTTATTTAAGACTACATGAGTTATTTGTGCCTGTCATACCTTCACGACACTTGACAATGAAGGTTTCAAAAGAATGGTTAGATATTAGGAAAGGCTCCAGAATCACTGGAGCACCAAGGTAAATTCCTTGCATCTTTCCCTTAGTAGGCACACCACAACCAACTATTACTCCTATTGACTGAACTACAACATATTTCTGGGCTGCAACAAATTCTATGTATCTCCTGCAAGAAGTCTCTTCTCTGTGGTGACCAATGACAGGACCCAAAGGAGTGGCCTGAAGCTGTGTCAGGGGAGGTTTAGATCAGACATCAGGAAAAGGCTTTTCACCCAGAGGGTGGTTGGCTACTGGAAGAGATCCCCGGGGAAGTGGTCACAGCA
>WAAE01014787.1:47951-133492 GCA_013400495.1 Nicator chloris | reverse complement strand
GGAAAGCGGAAAAGCGATCCAAGAGATTCCAAACTGAAACTCTACCATAGTTTATCTAGACTTAAATTTGCTGTTGTGTTTTTTGTCTTAGTGTATGAACATTGTCTAAGAAACATTTTTGATGCCATGGTGTCTACCCTTCCCTTTCATGCTGAAGTCCACTGAACACCTTTGAGTCCTTGCACTTGTTTTTTGCCGATGTGCCCACTTAGGTCTAAACTCTCAATCTTTCAGTGCACAGGTAAAGTAAGGAAAGAGCTGTTACTCTGTGGGAGTGGGTGCAGCAGAGAGATTTATGATTGCTGCCTGTGTTTATGTAACCTGTACAAAATCCTGTCAATTACTGGAATTCATCTTTATTGTGAGGAGAATTCCCCTCTGTCCCTCAATATTCTACTCACAAAAACCCTCTTCTGTTGAACCTTGCATTTGGTAACAGGGGATCTAATCTCCCATTCTTCAGAATCTTGTCCATCACTTTGCTGCTCTTCCAGGTCTGCAAACTATGTCTTATGCTCGAGTGACACAAATCTTGGCGCCTGGCCTGGTGTTTGGGTTAAGCTGGACTGCTGAAGTGAGGACATGAGATCTCCAGAGTAGCCGTGATATTTATCCAGGGAGTCTAAGGTCTGTCCCAAAGTGTTGTCCTTCACTTTGGAGTGGCTACCTGACATCTCATGATGGATCACAATGCCTCGAGTAGGAATTTGGGAAAGGGATCTTGGACCTCTTGAGAAGTGAGGGAGCAACTGAGCAACGGGCCTGCAGCAGCATCTTTGCCAAAATACATGAATAGAGTGGGTGGCTGCCATGAGTGGCACTGAGGTTTTAAGTCTGTCTTTCATCTCAGTATTGTACTTTTATGGATTGCTGGTTAGCATATTTTAAAAGCAGAACAGCTGTTATTTCTATGACCTGGTAGGACATAAGGACAGCAGACATATCTTAGTGTTGAATTATACATTTTGGTTTTCTTTTTTTATTAGAAAAATGCATTTTTATTTAATTTCTTGTAAAATTTCCTAATTAAAAAAGGGAATTTTTGACATCCTATAATGGCCTCAGATAACTTACTCAGCTGGATTTTTCCAAATGTGCCTCATGCTCAAGTATTCCACAGTTTATGCACATCATTGCCTTACAATATGGATTAATAAAGATCTTTCTCATCCTGACTGTCTGGATGGCAGATGAGATTTGTGTTTTCATCTGCTTTCATTAGTGTGCTCAGCTTTTGCTATGATTGCTGTTCAATAAATGTTTCAATTTGCTGTAAAAAACAATTAGAAAAACCCAATTCCCCTGTTTTATTTATGCTATAGGAATAGTAATGCCAAGAGAAGGGAATTTCCCGTCTCTGCTTCCTTGGCCTCTTTGTCATGGTTTGTGATGTTTTTAACCAGACTCAGTGTCAGTAATGAGCTTTTAGGGCAGCAGAGTAAGAACATTAGGAATGAAATGGGTGACCTGTAACCCTATGGAGCGGAGAAGGCTGATTCTAAGTGAGGTAGCAAAGATTTCTCACTGAGGATGTAATGCTAGCTGCTTTCACCACCACATTGGCTGTTCCACTAAGAAATTTATTCGTGCATGACAGTTGTGCTGGTTTTGGACAGAGGTGATGATTTCAGGACTCTGATTTTATATATCTCAAAATCTGTAAAAACTTTTAATTTATTAGCCTGTCAAGCAGTAATTCACTAACTTCTGTGTGGCAGCCCTCTCAAAGTTAAAAAGACCATGTTGTCTTTCGTAAATGAGAGCTCTTATGACAGTGAATTTATTTTCTTCTTAGTGAGAAAAAATAGGCAATTCTAGTATAAAGTTTTAGAGATTGAACTTCTGAGGTTGTAATGAATGACTGGAGGCAATTATTCTTCTAGGAGTGCTTTCTGGACACTTTTAGAAAGAAATGTGATACTTGAAGTTTGAAAGTAGTTTTATTTGTGTTCCTGCTTGCTGTGGGTCTCCAATGAGTTCTGCTAGTGAAGGCAAATATTCTGTCAGTCTTGGATCCTGGGTAACTGATGAGCTGGTGTGGGAGTTGGGCTTCCTCAACAATCTGGATCCTTAGGCAGCTGCCCGTGCTTAAAGACAACGCTGTTTTCCAGAATCTATGCCTGATTTTCATAGCGGTTATGTAAGCCGTGTATGCTTTAAAGTATCTGGAAAACAGTTGGGAATGGAGGGAATTAGCTTTGCTGAAGATGTGGTCAGAGTGCTGAGCGGTTGCCTCTGTGGCCTGCTACGAGGTGTTCACCCGAGCTGTTGACAAAGAGTCTGTGCTTACTCAGGCCATGAGGATTTCAGCCCTAGTCTGAAAGGAGCAACCTTGAGATGGAAATCAAAATTTGAACTATGGCGGAAGGTGATCACAAGTACGTTGAGCTTTCCAGGACATTGGAGCCATCTGTTTCCTTGCTAACTTGATTCAAAGTGCTGGTTATGCTGTGTGAAGTAGAAAAAAGATCAGTTGTAATGGATGTTCAACCAATTCTCTGTATTTTGTGACTTTTGTACAAAAGCCAAAGTCTCTTGCATACCTTCGTATTTTGCAAATATCTGTGAAAATCCTTCAGCAAACAAATTCTCAGTTGTGTATAGCCACTCTTCTGCAGGTAGGGAACTTTTGCATTTCTTTTGCATTTCTGTTAACCCCAATGATTTTTCTACCTGAAGACTGCCAGTGTTGCAGTAGCCCTGCATTTGAGCTGTACAGCAGTAGGGAGCAAGGGAAAATTGTTCTTTGTTCACTGCAGTTTTTATTTCTTGACTGGATAAGGTGCACTGCAAAATGGAGCAGTGTCATTGCAATTACACATGCAATTTGATAGTCAAAGCTATGTGTAATTAAACATGAATTTACAATAGCAGCAAGGTAATAAGTCTCTTTGTGGAGAAAAAATACGAAAAAAATGGCTATTCTAATGGAAGTCTGTTTCACAGTCAACTATTTTCAATGGATACTTTGCCCAGTGTTGAGTCACATTATCTGTTTGATTCTTTTATGGTATAAATTTCATTATGGGAGTTACAGCCCCATTGTAAATTCATTTGAATGACCTTTGGATGGCCACCAGGAGTTGCTGTGGATCTTAATGTTCTTGTTGGAGTGAAGGTGTAGTGGTACAACCTTTGGGAGATTTTTATTAATGAGAAACATAGAATTATGAAATCTGTGTTCACTTAAGCCTGCAACTGTGTTCTTGTCTTTAGGCATGTGACTGCCTTGAGGCTTTGTCTGAGAATGTGAACCTAGTTCTGCTTACAATATTAGGAAAAGTAGTAGGTAGAAGAACGGGACAGACTATAATTGGAATCTGTGATTTCTTAAATCCGTAATGTGTTTATATACGTCAGACCACATTAGTACACGTTCACAGAATCACAGAATGGTTTGGGTTGGAAGGGACCTTAAAGACCAGCTAGTTCCAACCCCTTCCATGGACAAAGACACCTTCCACTAGACCAGGTTGTGTTCTTACTGAGCTTTTCTTCAAAAAATACTTTGTACTCAGTGCAAAGAGCTGAGAATGGGGGACTAACTAAAGACAAGCAGGCCAGTGGAAGGCAGGGAAGTCAGAACGTGATTTTCAGTTTCTTATTTGAGCCCACACCACATTAGCTACAAGTCCTAGTTCTGGAATGGTTTTCCCCAGGAGAGTGAAGGTATGTAGTAGACAAGAGACAAGCCTTTGCTTGTAAAGGTGCTGTGATGAAAGATATGGAGCATTTCAAGGGGGAAGAAAAAATCACCATAGGGTGGGGGAAATGTTACAGGGTTTTTTCCAATTTATTGAAAACATTAGGGGTTTTTCTTTCCTTCATAGAAGTTCTGTCAGCAGTTGGAATTTTTATACATTGTGCTAATCCTACCTTTATATAAAAGTCATAAATCTTATAAATTAATGCATCGGGCAGTTACCAGAACACTTCAGTATGTTTCTTTTTATGGAGTGATCTGACACGTTTTGCAAACAGCAGACCTAGGTGCTCTGCATGAGTTCCAAACTGGATTTGTAGTGATCAGCTCATAGGAATGGACTCTGGCCCTACTTCCAGTCGGGTGAGAAAATGTGGTTTAAGTTAAATGCAAAAAGTACTGGAAAAAAAATAGGAATTACTGACCTTTTGACATTGGATTTGAAAGTTTAGCATAATGGTACAGGGGCCTTTGAATGTTTTTATTGGTACTTCCATTGGTTTCCTACTAATCTTGACATTTCCAGCTACATAACACACATTCTGAGGTGTAGAAGTCTCTTTAGTCTGTCTCCCTATTCTTCAAGCCTGCACGTACATTTAATGGCTAATTAGCAGAATTAGTTTTCTTGCTTTCATTGCTTATGAAATTTAAGGGATATGATTCTGACTTTTCAGCTTCCCTCTAAAAGTACAACTTGTTAAATGTGCAGCCATTTACAAACATGAATCACAACTGCTTTGTTTACTCTGTTAAGAAAATAAACAGTGTAACTGCCAATAATTGAAATAGGTTATAGAGGGAAAATAATTTTGCATTTAATATCAAAAAGGCAATTTTTGATACTCTGGGACAATAAAATAATCTACTCAGTGTCTGTCTTAAAAGCAGAAGCATTTATGGGCAGTACAGATGACCAATATACATCACAGAACTGATTTTTATAGAAGTGTTTTCATTTGAGCAAATATATTTCCTGCTTTTTTTTTTTTTAATAGGCTTTTGTTTTACATATTTCTGATAACTCTTGCTGACATCCAGCAAGTTCCAAAGTCCTGGAATTCTCTTGAGGTTTTCTGGTACAGAGACCAAAAAATAATTGTTAAATGCTTCCAGTGCTCCAGCCCTGAAGGAACATTCTGCAACCAGATGATACATATAAACTTGTTTCCCATAAGAGAGCAGTCTAGTGCTGAAGGAAAAAAAATATAGCTATGTTTTTAATATCAGATGTTCTTAACCCCAGCATCTGGTTTGAAATGCTCCTAATTCAGAAAATGTCATGTTAAAGAAAGTGCAAAGTACTTGAAGATAATTAGGAACGAATCAGGCAATTCGGAGGGATGGCAAACCACTGGGTTTTTTTGAAAAACAGATAATGCTCTGGAAAGAACTCTGGAAGAGCAGTAGTGCTCAAGGGGTCATTCCTGCTGGTACTGGTGGTACCTGCAGCATTAGTTGTGGTGTTTGTGTCCCAAGGAGCTAAAATCTTGAAGCCATTTCACAGATGTCTGTTTTCTCGCCTCAAGGTAGCCAGCTTAGGCCCGGGTTGCTGAGAGGAGAATGGAAATGGTGTAACACAAACAAATGCTTTTGAGTGGTGCCCTAAGAGCTACTCCTGTATTTGTCAGTGTCTGCTACAGTTCTAGGAAACAGGTCTTCACTGGAATAACATAACGTGATGTAGGTGTGATGTCTCCCTTAATTAACTGCTTCATGCTGCTCACGGTTTGATTTGTGATAGTTAGTAGAGGGATTTAAGTTTGCACTGATAACGCCTAAATTCGCAATTTTGCCAAGAATTTGAAGCTTGGGCTGCATCAGTAGCACAGTGCTTTACTGCAAAAAGCCTTTCTGACCCTCCTGATAAACGGAAATAGAGCTATGAAAGTAAGCACCAGTGGGTCTAAGCTCTTCAGTGCAGGACACTGAGTGAGTGGAATTTGATGTGTCTGGCAGTAGTGGAACACGTTGTCACTCAGATGCTAAAGGAAAAACGTGTATTTTTAGTGGAAATCATGCAGATTTTTGCCTTTATTTTTGAAACTAAACATGCATAAGCCCAGGGTAAAACTGAATTTTCTTTTCATACTTTTAAAAGAAAATTTTTTTACTCCTACAGTAGTGTTCTTTCTGTTGTTTGCTGTGATGGGCTACTTCAGCTTCTGTCAGTTCAACTGGTAAATGTTTCTGCCAGCAAAAAAGAAAGCAGTTCTATTCACTGGAAGTTTCTTAGTTTGTATCAGGAGATAGTTTAGCTCTACTTGACCATAAAGGTTATTTCTCAAACAGAATTTTTTTTGTTGGGGTTTTGTTTTGTTTTCTGTTTTTTTTTTACTGTTTTCTGTAGTAGCTCTTTGAGAAAAGCCAGGAGAGTAACGTCAGGAATGGCTCTCGGTCCCTGTGCATGCACATTTTTCTCCTTCCAAGGGAGTAAATGTTGATCAGTTGGATACTTCCCTGTGGCTCTTGAACCTTAAATTTATATTAATTATGATATTCCAAATAGATGCTTTATTTTAGGATCTGTCTTCTTGCAGGTCATACTTGCTCATGAACTTACTTCTTGGGTCAAGAGCATTTTAATTGCTTTCCTTACAAGGACAGTGTAGAGCACAGGAATAGCCCCTTCCTTTGGCAGCCTCTTGACAGATGGCTGATTGCAGATAAATATTCTCTCTCTTTCTTGATAGTGTTTTACTTCTACCCTTTGGAGGCTTTATTCTTCTCTCTTTTCCTTTGACATTTCCTTGGGCTTAACCTTGTTTCCTAGGAAGTGATTTTGGTGTGGTTATGCTATGTCTGCTCATGTAGTAATTTTCCCACAATAATTTTTTCAATGTCTTGATAAAGTTAAGGATGGGGGTCAAAGACAAAAAGATCTTACTGGTGTTGCAAAAGCCAACACTTGGGCAAAGGTGAAAAAATCCACCTGAGTCTCCTTTTTGTCCTGGCACAGAAGTTGCTGTGGAACTCTGTAGCTGTCTTTTCTCTGTGTACTTTCTCTGGTCCATTGGTACAAACACACAAATCCTTGCTGAGATTGCAGCACACCTTGGTAGCAGGGATTGCAGTGCACCTTGGTAGCAGGCAGGCACATGCTGTCTCCTGCCCCAGCATCCAGATGGGAGCTTGGAGAAGTTGCTGGCTGCATTCCAAGAGGCCACACTGGGGTGGGAAAGGGGGAAAGAGGACTTACTGCAGCAGGTAGGCACAGAGCACACCAATCCATGTGCCTGCTCTTTGCATGGAGTGTCTTCAGTCATCTTGGTGTGTTTCTGCCCAGCTGCACGTCTGTCTCTTCCGTCCCAGTGTGTTGGTATCATTTTTATTCACCTGTCTGTGCTGCTCCCACACGGAGCGTGTGGTCTCTGAGGATGAGCCCGGCTGTGGGATGTGTGCACTGCACAGGGTCTCGTGGTGCAGGGCTTCCCAACTGTGGTCTCCAGAAGGCTGCTTGTAAGCTGCTGCCTCTCTCAGTTTGTTTGCAGCTGCTAAATTGCATTTGAGACTTCTAAAAATAGACAGAATGTCTCTCCATTTAGTTTCCAAGCCAGGAATTACTATAGTTGCTGCTTGTCATGTGGAATATAAATATGTGTGTGCAAATGCACGAGTGACTGTGCCTGACAGGGAGCTGTGGTGAAACAGGGTCTCCAGAAGAAGATCCACTTTCATTACCTCCTACTGAATTAAGAGGTTTAAGGAACACTACCCAGGAATGGGAGGAGTCTTCCTTTCAATTTCCCTTTATGCTTCGTGGAAATGAGATTGGATAATGTTGACTGGCAGGTCAGGAAAATGCTTGAATAAAGAGATAGTTCAGGTTTTGAAAATAATTTGGTTCCCATACAGCAGCAATTGAGTTCTGTGAATTTTCATTGGCACAACATTTTACCAAGCCTGATAATTGCTCCAAGTCCTGTAGAGAAAAGGGAAGGTAACTCTTCTTGGATTAATATTTTCAGTTTGTCTGTAGACTCAATGCAGGGAATTTTGAGGGTTTTGTCTCAAGCCATAAGTGCAGCATATTTTAGAACTGAGAGCTCAAAATATCAATTTGACATGATTTTTTTTTGAATCTCATTATCCCTCCCAAATATCCCTTCAGTCTCTTTTAGGTCATGCAGTAAAGAAATAAAAATGGTGTTAACCCCAAACAATAACAACAGCACATCACGTCTCATGCTCTGTCAAGTGTCTGGGCTACCAGTTATTCTAGATTTGTGTTGTTTCATTGAATGACTTCTGTAGTCTTTTATCTGGAGATTTTACTAGGAAAATTTTAGCTCACTGTTTTTACGGCTTTTTTGATTCTTTTCTGGCTTCCAAGCAAGCAGTCTGCCCAGTGCTGGCAGGGGGGGGCTGCAGGCTGGGAGTGAAGAAGGAATCAATGCCTTTTATTAGAGCTAGGTTGGAATCTTCTCCTTAATTCTGATAAAGTTTGTGTTTTTCCTTAAAAAACACCAAAACCAAACCAAAACACTCCCAAACAAAACCACAAATAAAGGAACCTAATTATGATTGCATAAACATGATTTTTTAGGAACTAAAAAAAATCAATCCAACATCCCCCCAGCTGTGCCCCAACAATGAAGCCCACTGCAAAACTTTGAGCTTTTTTTTTAACCAAGACATGCAAAGACTAATTTTCATTACCGAAAATGCTCAGTAAATTCCATGTTGTACTTTTTTTTTTTTTAACTGCAGAGATGTTTCAGTGGAAAGAATTTCAGATAATTTCAGTATTTCTCTATGTGGTAAGGTGCAGAAGAGATGTGAGAAAAATCCCTGTGAGGATCTTGTGAAGTTTTGTGTAGAGGCTTCCCCGGGGAGGGCTGAGGTGGTGTGATGGGTTGCCACCACTGAGCTCCTTCATGCAGCCACTGCATGGGAAGGGAAGGCTGAGCACCAAGAGAGAACAGCTGTCCCCTCAGGTTTGTGCAGGTGGCTTCTGGCCTGAGACTACAAAGCTGTAGCTGCACGAGGCAGGAGAGAAATAGAAACAAAAGGGAGGGGAGCCAAGGCGATGCTCAGCCAGACAGTCACGGGAATTGAAATGAAGTTGTCAGGAGCAGGGATGAGTGAAACCTTAAAGTCAGGGAGCCTGCTCTAATTCGAGAGGAATGGTTCTCTCTAGCCAGTTCATGGATTTGAGTGGAGTAGCTACAGGGGCAGGTGAAGCTGTTCTCAGGCCACATTAATCCCTAACGTAATCTTGCTGGCATCATTGTGCTGTCTTCCCTCTGTTTCAAGCTTCAGTTGAATTCCTTCAAAGATGTATTTCATCCTTCCAGCTCTTGTTTTACAAAATTCCACTGAATCATCACGTTTTACCAGATGCTCCTTGGAGCCTCTGCCCTGGATTACATCACTGGTGTCAGCGGGTCGGGTTACTGGGAGAGTAGGTTTCCTTATAAAGAAATTGTCATAATTGTCAAATGCTTTGCTTAATGAAGTTATGGCTGCAGCTGTAAATTTGCAAATATTTGCAGAGCCAAAAAACTGAGTAGATCAACAGCAAACCTCCATTTATGTGTGTGTGGGAGGCTTGGCAAACCATTTCCTTCATCCTGTCCCTTGAAGGTTTGAGAGACGAGTTCTCTTTCCAGCTTTGCCACCAACACACTTGGTGACGTTGGATGCTTCATGCAGGACCCGTGTCCCCATTTCCTGGTCCATAATGTGGGGATGACAGTACTCACTGTGTGCTACTAGGAAGCATGTAGTGTTACTATGTGGTGCTACATAGCCAGCCCTCATTGAGCTGGCATATATTTGATCTGATTCTAGTAATAATGATTAAATCTAGCAAAACTATATGAGGATGACCTTGGGTAAAGGAAAAGCACAGTAAAAGTACCGGGAGAGCTACATATCACTGGAATCTAGCTGCATGCCAAGCAAGGAATGGATATGTATTTCTGTAGGAAACCACAAATCTTTTGTCAACAGAGCTGACAAGTCATCCTTGAATTTTTAATCCACAGAATGGCCTTATTAATTTTAAATTTGCCCTGTATTATGGCATGCAAAGTTCAGATGCAGACCTGAATGTTCTTACCACATGGAAAACATTTCAGTGAAGAGATGGAAAGCATTATTCTGTAAATGCATTTATTAGCAGCACAAACTGGAACAATTGAGCACGTCAGGTCTCAGTTTGATTGCACCATGTCCCATAAGTTTGTGGGTGATGGTTTAAGTGTAGCTAAAAAAGTACAAGTTTCAGTAAAAAAAAATTTCCACAAGGAATACCTTTTTTATTACATACTACTATGTCTTGAATAATTTTTTTTGTCAGCTGAATTTTCAAAATTTAATTTTCTATTATTAAGATGTTATTCTATTTGGCCAGTGGTCATAGAGTTTGTAGCCAGAATCTTGTTCAGTTTCATGTTTAATCTTTCTGATGCTAATAAATTTAACTCCAGAAATCCAGTTTGTGAACACCATTGTGATCATACTTGAAGTGGAAACAGATTTCCAGATTTTTCATGGGAATCTTGCTAGGAGCAGCCTTTGTCCTTGTTTACACAGTGGAGCTCAGCTGTTATGAGAACTAAGTCCTTTTAGAGCTCTTAAATAGAATTTCTATCCTTCCCATTAACAGTATCCGGAGCAGTGGGATATTTGCTTCCAGGCGGTAGAAGTGTTGTGTCGAGATGGACTCTGTGAGGGCAAATGAAGCACAGATCCACCTGCTTCTTTTGCAGCATGATTGACATTTTCTGTAATTGAAGAGGACAACTCCAATCGACCCAAATCTTCATGTTTCTAATAATATAATGGAGTCAATAAACAAAAGCCACGTGTACAGAAACTGCACCTGTTGGAGAGATCACTTTTCATTTTGAGCAGTGTCAAGTGCCTGCTTAGCAACTTCAGACAGTTGGCATATTGACTGCCCAGAGATGTTATATTACACATTGAAGAAAATGTAATGAGGGTGCTAATTAAGGGATGGTAATTGAAGGCCTCCAGATGATGGAAGGTTGGCATTGGGGTTTTTAGTACTGTGCTTGAAGAATGGAGGAACAGTCATCAGCTGTTTGTGTCAGTACCTTTCTATTCATTCCCAAACTCTCCTGGGCCAGCTGCCTGAGGCTCGTGTTGGTGTTAGCTTCCCCAGATGTATTTTATTTGGTTGCTCCCTGTACCCTGTGTTGAAAGAAAAGCTTCTAGTTAAAAGACTGAGCAGGAGCAATGGGTGAAGCTGAGCAGAGTGCCTGGATGAAGGAAATTCTGAACAGATACATGTGTGAAGGTTCTGCTTGAACACAGCATGAGCTTTGTACCTTTTTATTTACTGCTTCTTGAGTGTTGCTTGCTCTGAGACTGTCGTGAGATTTCTCAGTACCTCAGAGGAAGTCAGTTTGTAGACCATTCGTAAAGTCTGTTTTGCATAATTTCTATTTAGAGAATGTTTAATGAGTGATAAATAATTTCCAAATGTATCTATCATGCACTAATGCTTCTGTTGCATCAAAAGAAAAATTTGGTTGAGCTTATTTCAGAGGTATTGGCATAACAAAGCCTAGAAGCCAGATGACAGGCATCACCCTCAGGTTAATTCATTTTTGGTGCAGGCAGATGCAGACATGCACGCATGGGCATAACACCCCCCTCCACTTTGCTAGTGATGAGCTGGGCTGGGCTCTGTCCTCACCATGTCACTACATACTGACACTGCATCACTCTGAACACGACATACTGCACACTGAGAGCTGATCCAAACAAAAGATGAGCACAAGGAGTCGATTATTTATGAAACAAAGCAATCTGAGGAAAACCTCTAAAGGGCAGCATAAACATGGGAACAGTTTCCAGTCATGTGAATGACTTAAGACAGATTGTGAAGTGAAATCAATCTGTGCCATGGATAGGGAGGATTAAGTTGGTGTTTCTCCAGAAAAAATCCAAACCAACAACAACCAGGCTTAAGAGAAAAAGAAATACTTATTGCAGTTTTGACAGACAAGATAAAGTTTTCTTCTGTGCATACACAAGAAGAGTATGGTCAGAAACAGAGAGCTTGCTCCAGCAAGGGCTCAGCCACGGGAGACATCAAACTGGAGTTAGGATGTGCTGTGTGTGAACTAGAACCAGTGTACTGCGTGTAAGTGTCTTGGTCTATGGCAAATTTGGGAGGACAACTCAAAGTATGTTTTCTCTTTCTCTTGTAACCCTCTTTTATCTTCCTCCCAGACTTGGTTCAAGTTAGGTCTTCAAAGCAGACAGCAAGCTTGGACTGAAAAGTCAGCGGTGCCGGTGTGCCCTGTTACTGAGTACTCTGGTACTGAGCCGTGGTTTTCTGCACTTGCACGTGCTTTACATGTGAGGGGGGCTGCTCTGCCTGTGCAGGCTGGCACACAGACACTTCACACAGTACATCATAATTCCATGAGTCATTAAGTCTCCCATGATTCATTAAGTGATCAGTAGCCTAAAGTTTCTAGACCAGGTGCCCAAACTGTGAGAATCTTCCGGAAGGTGACTTAAGATACTTGAGAGTTTCTTTCTCTGGTTTGAGCAGACGTGTCCTCTTGATACACACCTTAAAAATCAGTGGTGTTGTTACTCTTGTATAAGAAAAAAAAAAAAAATAGAAAGGATTCGTAAAAATGATGCTTTTTGTCAAAGGTAGATCTGGGTCTAACTTGGCTCTGACTTTGTAGTGAACCCTGGGTGGCAAACTGGTGGGAAAGACTGAACCAGCAAGTGTGTTCACAAAGGACTGAGAGGATGAAATGAAATTTGAGCATTGAGATATACTGGTGATTTTTTTCTCTGAGTCCAATTTAAACATTATCACTTGGTGTCTTACTCTGGCATCAAGCACTGGAAGGAGCACATTCATGGTTAAAATTCTAGGCTAGTGGAGATGTTGCTAGATTGGCTGTTTAATACTTTTTTTCGTTTACTGTATTAGTTCTTTTGTTAGAAGTAACAAATCTCCTGTACATTTTTGTTCGATGAATTGAAAAATTTATCTTTTTAAAATTTTTTCTTTGTTTCACTACCTGACATTAGAATCAATGACTCAATTTTATCTTCAGGAGGTCAGTCTTCTCAGTTTAATTTTCAACTTCAGTCATTATGTATGTGAATATCCATGGTACATAACTGTGTGCTTTCTATGCAACCTTAGTCATCACAAAAGCTAAATACCAGATTCTCTCTCTACAGTTTATTAGTCCATGCCCCTCATGCTCATCCATAATTCTAGAGAAAGTTGCTTGTGATAAAATTAAGTTCGGAGCCCTTGTTAGTATAGGAAACAATTTTCTTTTAATTTTTTTACTTGGTCAAAGCTGAGAGTGGCTGAAGCTCTGGCTCCCTCAGAGTACCTGCAAATAAATCCTTAAATGTTTATACATCTGAAAAATGTGCACTTTTGGCCTCTGAAATCAGGGATGTGAAGTTGCTCAGCCTTACCTAACGATACAGTATTACCCTCAAGGTACTTTTATCTCAGTTAGTTATCTCAGCTGTTGCTATTTTTGCTGCTACAGTCAAAAATATGGAAGCAGCTTTACATAAAAGCGACAATGTCAGCACGCCACAAGAAAATCAGTGATGAGATAGATTATTCCATCCTATAATTTTGATCCTTTTTATAACGGAGAAAAACTTAATGGCTTTAGTGTAGTTTATATCAAAAGATTATTTCTGAGAGCCTGGATAAACATTGCTAGGACCTATATTTCAACTTTCAAGTGTTTAACAAAGAGTTATGGGATTGTCTTATAACTATGAGCTAAACTATGGGAATTTACTTTTTCCTTTTTGCAGGATAGTTCCTCTTAAAATTATACTCTGAACAATGGTTATTTTCTTGTGCCAGTACTTGATTCCAAATACTGTGGCTTGGCAGCAGGCAGGTCTCAGATTTCAACCACATGTATTTCAAGAAAATCAAAAGATCCTTATTTGGCACTCCGCTTACATATCTTAAAAAGTTCTGTTTGTGTGTCAGATTTAAAAATAATTGAAACCAGGGGTGTAAAAACCTGAACTCTTCTTCCAGGATGTTTTGACTTCAGTTGCTTCCAAGAGCATTGAAGGGAACAGAATGGAAACCGTGTGCAGCGTGAGGCACTGACAACGCACTGAGAGACTTAACTTGAAATGGACACACGTGATACCACAGTGGCCTTTCCAAAAATATTCATATTTGTCTTTTGTTATGTATTTTAAACGCATATACGCACACAAGTGGATGCTCTCCTGGAAAAATTCTGTGCAGATTTTGGTTGGTAAAGAGGAGGATGGCTTTGCGTGAGGAAGTGTTGTGGATTTTTGTTGGCCCAAGATTGGTTGCTGTATCTGTGTATGCAATGATTTAAGACTGGGAGTGCAGTCCATGTGGAATTAAAATTGGTGAGGGAATTAGAATGGTGACCTACACTAGAACAGAATGACAGAGGTCAATATCCTCATTTTTCAAAAATGTCTCTTTGGAGCTTTAATACCTATGAATTATATTTTTTGGCCATTAAGGTAAAATAGAAATGCTTGTGCTAGAAGTTCCAAAATACAAGAGGACGCCTCTTTATTTTTTACACAGTTTTAAGAAATGTTTGGAGAAAAGTGATATAAACCCATAGCTGGCCTCTAGTAACCCATTATGGAGAAACTTGTCCTTGTTCCCTTGGAATTTTTTCGTCCACAGAGGATTATATGGAAAGTTGAGTCCCAATCTTCTGCAAGTAAAACATCCACCAAGGGAATGACTTAGAACAGACATGAGGGGAGGAAACTCCAGCTTGCTTCTGCTCATTACTTATAGATGAGGCAAAATATCAACTGAGAAAGTTATCCCAGAAATTATCAAGTAAAGCATAAACTCATAGCCTATTATGAATTATGCTATAGTATAATATCACGACAAATACAAATTAAAGCTGACACATACCCAGTATTATTTTTCCATCTTTCCATACAAAGGTTGTTGTGTGGATGATGATGACCCTTCCAGGCCTTACACTGCCCTGGTTCTCTTGTGTTTCCAAAGGATGGAGGGATGTAGAGAGCAGCAAAGGGTCCCAGATGAAAGAGAAGAGTCACAGGGCTGGGCCAGATACACTCCGTGAGAAATAGGCAATGCTGTCATGTCGATACCACAGAATAAATGAGAGAAACTACTGGGAAATCTGGAAGAGGTAAAGAGATATTCAGAGTCAACTACTAAAGGGATTCTTTGTTTGCACACATTTTAAGAAAAAAACGACAAACCAAAGATGGAAAAAACCCAGGAAAATCTACACACTCACAAACTCATCTTTTGTAGCAGAGGTAAAGAAAAGAAAAAATCTCTTTACCAGATAACACATTGCAGTTTGATTTTTATGCCAAGCTTGGGCCTTCCATGAATGCTTTTCAGTGGTTCTTTTTTTTATGTTTGCTAAGGTTTCTGCTTGCACAGAAAACCAATGTGAACTATTGTAATCCCAGTCACTTACTCGTCTTTGGGAAGAAATCTCAATGACCAAGAAAGAGGAAAACAAAAGCTTTGAAATACAAAGTCAGTTCTGGCTGTGTGTTTTGGTTTTTTGAGTGGTTAGTTTTTGTTGTTGTTTTCTTTTTTGGTTTTCTTTTTATTAAATGTGAGATTTCTTGTCAGTCTAATATGTAGATATATATATAGATAAAAGCAGAATAGATTTCTATGAACAGTGTTGAGTATTTTGTAAAATATTTGCATATTTTTTTCAAAGAATTTTACTGTAGGTTCAATTTGAGTTCAGGCCAAAGAGGATTTCAATTTGGAATTAAATCAGATTTTAATTAATTCAGATAAGTTGAATTCATTATTCTTTTCCTCTTCTTGACTTCATATCCTAACTTATGGCTTCCAGTGTCTTATTTCTATTGCTTTTGTTGATATCCTTCAGAAATCATCTTAATTCAGAAAGAAATCATGGTAAGGAGATTGTGATCTTTGAGACACCTTGGTTTAGTGGCTCAGCAGGAGCTGTATTTCTGAGACAGCAAAGATTTCACAGGGCATGAAGATTAAAACAAAAAACAAAATCCATCTTCTTCTCCAGACAGATAAAGGTA
The DNA here is from genome assembly GCA_013400495.1 of Nicator chloris. NCBI lineage: Eukaryota > Metazoa > Chordata > Aves > Passeriformes > Pycnonotidae > Nicator > Nicator chloris. The sequence continues at coordinate 117,723 of WAAE01014787.1, read as the reverse complement.
CAAATAATTCTCTTTTATCCTCTCCTTCCCCCCCTGCCCCACCCTAAGAATGTGCATAAATAGTATTAAAACTAAAACACCAAGGAACAAAAACAATCAGAAGAGTTCAAGCTGGCCTGAGGCAGTAAGACTTTATATTCTTGCACATACATCTGCTCAGTTTTGCTGTGCCTGACAGCATGTAAAAGGCAGAGGCATTCAATGTAAACATCAATGCAAACATGAAATATATTTTATTTCAGAAGGGATGACTCTTCTGCATTTATCTCTGTTCCTTATTGTAGTATTTTCCCTATTGTTGGCTGGCATCTTCTATTTTTACTTATATTTTGTTGCAGAGCTGAAATGGAGGAAATGGGTGGAATATGGATATGCTCTCTAGGGGAAGTGTGAGTTTTGATTTAATGTTTTGCTCATCTTTAGCTAGAAGTAGTGATGCTGTCCTGACATATATTACCAGCAGCTAGATATGATTGTGAATTGCAAGCTAGCCAAGAAGTCAGTTCAAGTTTGCTTTACAAAAAGCCTCTCATTCCACCTCCTTCTCCTCAAAGGGAATGCGAGTTCTGGCCATGTTTTCAGATACCAAATATGTAGGTAGGTTTCAGTAACTTCCACAACCAATTAACTCTTCATCTTTCTTGTAGATAAAGTAGGTTAAGTATGTGGGGTAGATATGTACTTCACATATTTTGGTGCCCTTTTGGGAGCTGAAGAATAAAGGTTGGTTGTTTTTTTGGGTTTTTTGTTTGTTTGGTTTTTTGTTTGTTTGTTTGTTTTTTCCTTCTTTCCAAATGTGGAGCAATTGGTGCCATGGAGAAGGAGGTAACTCTGTGGCATTTGTAACCTAGCAAGTCTTTGGGAAGCTATTCCATGTTTATTTCAGCTTCTCCCTTTAGGAAGGAGGCTTCTACTGCACAAAGCACTTGGCTGGTGTTGTGTCCCTGTAGCCTGTTGTCACTTGGAGCAGAACGTAGTCACAGTAGAATGATTTATTTATTGATTAAGTTGAAATCTGGTGAAAAGAGATTCTGGAATTACAAACAGATTCTTGAAGTAGCATCTGACTTGTTGCACTAGATGAAGCATCAGTCCTTGATCCTGTCCTTTCTTGGGAAGGATATTAACAGTGAGAGAACAAAGACAAGTAATGGACCTCCAAGGGCAGTGGAAGCCAACGGTGGCCTCACAACAAACACAACCTATAAGTCCCTTGGGCCCCTGTCTAGCCTGTTCAGGGACAGTTTTATGCATCCTACCTGGAGTCCAGCTGTAATATAAATATATATGGGCAAGCTAGGCAAGAATTTCTTAATTTAAGTGATTTGTTTTGTCACTCATCTTCTGAATCTCTTCTGGCTGCCTGTGACTGCCACAAGACCCTTTATCCTATCAGTATGCAGTCCTACTTCCTAATTTGTCAAATGACTACTCCAGCAGTGAAAAAGAATCCACAAAGTCTCTGTACAATGAAAATTATTTATTGCTATCAGTTGAAAATTAGCCCACCCATGGATATGTCGGGGGTGATAAAATTTAATTCTTTGCTCATTGTTGGAGTGTCTGGTAGCACTAAACAGGGAGATGTCAAAAATCATTAGGAAAACAGTATCTTATGAAAGACTCAGTAGTTCCAAAGTCACTGACTCCTCCTCACCCTGCATGGTGAATTCCACAGTTTACTAGCTGTCTGTCAGTGTTCTTTTTCAGTGGTCTTTGCAGTTGGCTATGGACACAAACTTCAGTGACATGATTAGCTCAGTACATTTTTGCTCTACCTTTGGCTTGCAGCACCCAGTTTCCTCAGCTGTGTTAGCAAAACTGTGGAACTGTTTTGTGATCTGTGTAAAAGAACTGCTCCCTTGTAAAAATACTCCTGTAATTGTTTTATTTTCCTTGTACTTTGATGCAGTTCCAGCAATCTCACTGACACTTGTTCTGCTACTATAACTATAGGGGCAAAAATATCACAGTGCCTAAGAGGAGGAAGAGAGGAATTCGTAAAGAGAAGGAGCTGGGTGTATGGCTGAGCTGGCAATACTTGAATGTGATAATAGCCCTCATCTTACCTGAAGAAAGAGCTGTGCTCTGGGACTGATTAGTTATTACCTTGGACATGGCAATGCAGAATTACTCTAGCAGAATGCTCAAGGCCTTTATCAGGTGACTGCAGACTGCTTTGGTTTGCCTTACTTGCCTTTAAATGCAAAACACCCAAGAGTCACTTGGACAGAAAAGGCAAATCTGTGGTACCTTCACCATATTTGGAAACTCCTGCTTTCAGTTAATGTTTTCTTGTACTTTTCTCTTTTTCTTCATCTACTTCTCTAGGGCTCTGTAGAAGACTTTTAAAATCCTATCCAGGACCATTGTGTCTTGGTGAAAAAATTTCACATCTATTGCTGCTATATCTATTACATGTCAGTATTTTATTTCATAGCAGAAGAGGCTGTTATTTGGAAGGATGCATTGTCAGATTTATGTATTAAGGACACATGCAAAAGTGTTTACTTGAGAAAATGAATGTTGCTTTCCCCCTCACCCTTTTATTGTTAGTTTGTTGTTTGTTTGTTTGTTTGTTTGAAGGGCTTTGGCTTCTACCATTTTACCTAGAATTATTTTGTTCTAAAGTTGCTATTGCGGGGAAATGAAGTATGATGAGCCAGACTCTTGGGTGGAATTTAATGCTGTGGCATGTGTTTGGACTGACTGAATATAAGTAATTGGAAATGCAGGATACTTGGATACTATTCATTTTTAGGGTTTAGCAAAGCTTCTTAGCACACTGTGCTTTAAATAGAAAAGAAGTTGAAACAGCTCCTCTCAGACTGGAGTTTTTCCAGCTCCTGTCTGCTCTGAAAGTCTGTGCCAGGACACTGGATTCCTGAAACCTTGTGTTGGAAGAGGAGCCATATTTTAGCCCTGTGTTCTGATGTGGTGATATCAGTGCTGACACCACCCAAATTTTGTGGTGTGCAGTGCAGTGCTGCTACACGAGTGAGCTACAGACCACGAGGGCGCGTGGGCTGTAGCCCCCTGTATTTGTGCTGAACGTTCATTGTGCTGTGGTAGCACAGCTCTCCTCCCGACGTGTGTCCTGGCCTCCCACAAATGAGAGCATCTCATGGCAGTGCTGAAAAGGAGCTCTTTATCACCTGGAGAGGCACAGGTTTTGAACATCTTAATGCACGTGTAAATGGCAAACATTTCTTTCTTATGCAATGGACAATATGTGCCTTGGTCAGCCATAGTCCACTGCTGTTTATGAGGTCTCATAAAATACTGTTAGGTGTTTTAAATATTGTCAAACCATGTGGAAAATTTATGGATCCTTGTTGTAAAAAGTCAGCTGAGACTTCATTATCTTTATTATTTTCATGCAGGAAAAGCCAATTCTTTATTGACACAACTTATTTTATGCAGTTTTTATAGGCTTTGTGTGCAATTTTAATTGGTTAATAGCTTTTTTGTTAATAAACAAGTAGAATACCTTTTACTAACTCTATTGGTTAGTAAAAGGTATTCTACTTGCCTATCAAATCTCTTTATTTTTGGATTGTTTACGTATTTTCTTTACTGTTATTGCAGGTGCATTTGTTTTTTAACCTAAGAACAGGTTGTTGTACTAATGAGTTCTTATACTAAGATTTTTTTGTATGGGAACTTGTAAATGGCTTAATTACACTTAAAAGAGATGACAGGCTAGCTATTAATTTAATAGAGCAGGCTTGTTTTTATGAGACCTTTCTTTTATAACTCTTCTACCTGTCTATGACAGATCCTTATCGTAAAACATATATCTGAAAGTCAAAATAGAGGATTCAAGGTGAAGTTAATCTCTAGTTTGATTTTTTAATCAACAAAGAGTCATCCCCTGTATTGCTGTCCTTTCTGTAAAGCATGTATTTTTTTTCTTCAAAGCAATATGCAATTATTTGTCTGGATGCCTGTTAAGGGTCATAATATGAGTCAGTCATTACCAGAGACTGATTGATTGATTGATTGATTGATTGATTGACTTACTGTAGTTTAGATACAAAAAACATGGTAACAATTTGGGACCATTTATGGTTACTGAATTTCTTGACAGCAGCAATAACTCAACACTCTCTGCTTTACGGTGTCTGATGGGGTTGGACATAATAGCTAAGCACTGTCCTGGCTCCTGCAGGCTGCCATGCAGAAATGGGGTGAAGGTCCTTGTGCCTTTTCCCAGAGACATGTCTACCAGCTGGGCTTGGAATCCCTCAGTTCTAGATGACCAGAACAGCTAACTTCAGAAATTGAAAACATTAGGTCTACAAGGCAGGGCAAAATAAAAGTGTAAAAAGCTGGGAACAGATGTCCTCTCTGCCCACTTGTCCTTGCAGGAGGATTGTTCACTCTTCACTCTCTGTCCAACAGTTTTTCATGGCTGTCTGTGTTAAAATAAACTGTAATCAATCCCCTCTAAGACGTTAAAGAAAAAGCTTGAATTTCTTTCTTCCCTGGGGCCTAGATTTTGTTCCCTGCTCCTTGCAGCAGTGCCCCAGTCACCACCCATAGGCTGTAGGCTATTCCCTCTTTCTTCTGACGAGGCTCCCTTGCCTCTGAAGGAGTTCCAGCCTGTCACAGGTCATCTTTTTCCCCGATGTATTCATTTAGCATGCAGGAAAAATAAAGCCAAATTATACACAGCTAGCTTGGATGCAGCCTTCAGAGATTGGCAGATGCCTCATCAGTGCCCATAAATGTGAGAGATGGAGGCTACAGAAAGGAGTAGGTTCTTGTTTCAGTTTTTGGTGAGACAGGGTAGTGTGAGATCTCTCTGAAGGAACTCTCACTCCAGCAGAGAAATGTTTTATAGTTTGTGCCCAAAGCATCTATTTCTGTGTGCAGTGGAGAGTCTTATGTAACATGTTCCTCTCCACGTTATCTCCCTTTTAGCTCTGTTTCTGGTGAGTGGGTTCTCTCTTACAGTTACTGAATGCAAAAATGCAAATATGACAATTCCAGACCATCCTTTTGTGGCCACTGTTTTGTGTCTCAGTCTTTCACCCTCTCAGCCCACTGAGTTTAAACCTGATGAAGGAAACTCAGCAATACCACCTGAACACAGAAAATCTTCAGCTCTCGAGGTAGCTCTCTTAATAAAGCAAAATGTGTAAGGACATTTTAGTTTTGAAAATGTTTGAGAAGACTATACCAAAGAGACTCTGTGAAGCTGAAGTCCTCATTTTGATGTAGCTTGTGAGAGAAACGTAAAAAGGCTGGAAAAATTAATGCTAAAGGAAATGGAAGGAAAGCAGGTTACTTTACTGAGTGCAGGGCAGTGGTCTCAGAGGACCAGATCCAGGTACATCAGCACAGAGCTCTGCTCAAACTAAATAATCTCCAGTGAAAAACTGTGTGAAAATGTCTTTCTTCTTTTTTCAGGGGAGCTATGACTTAGTGTCTGTTTTTGTTCAGTAACTTATTTACTGGTAGCAAAGTCATCCCTGCGTGGTCCCGAGTTGTGTTCTGAGTAAAAACATGAGCATAAGGATCCTGTATTTCATAGTATACAAAACAAATTTTAATTTGTCACTTTCGGGTTTTATTTTTTTTATTTATTGGACTTGGTAGTTCACTGAGTTTATAACTACCTTGAATCAGTCGGAGTGGAAGAATCAACTTTCTTATATTTTTTGTGAAACCCCTGCCAACAATAACGTTTGTTTATTCATATAGTTTATTTATTTTCTTAAAAATGAGTGGATGATTTTGACATGTCTTAGGGAAGTCAAATAAGAAAGTTTTTGTTCAGTGCTTATGAAAGCTGAGCGCTTTAGCACATGATCGATTATGAATTTTAATTTTTAATATATATGCATTATAAAGTGGGTATGTAATGAGCAGAAGCAATATTACAGTGTTATTGACACTTCATCAGTCTGTTTCCTCTGTCTCTTTGACCGAGAGCTCATCTCAAAACAAGTAAGAAAAGCCTTTAGCCTGTGTTCACTGAAGTATTAGTTAAGGAGCATCCTTTCCTACTGGGAATTATATTAATTTTATCTAGGATTCTGCCTGGTTGTCAGACTAATTCTTTACTTGTATGGCACTTGACCTGAGGATTTCACAGATTATGTGAAAGAAGTGGCCCAGTCCTTAGGAGCAAAAGATCTTTTTTCAGGCAGAAGTCAATGACTGAGAGGACAAAGTGTATGTGCACATGTGTGGGGCAGGAAAGAGCAGGGAAAGGAAGGGTCAGGGTTACAACCATAATGATGTTCAGGTTCATTTGGGTGCACTTCTTGAGTTTATTACTGCTTTATTTAAATATAACACAGCCCAGTTTTTTTCCTGACCAGCCTCTCCTTTACCCGAGTGACTTATATAATAAATGTGAAGCAAGTGAAGAGGAGATGTGATTACTGAGGATTAGCAGCTGTGGAGCTGGAGGGAGAAACAGCTTCTTTTTGGCAACTTGAGATTTGAGACAGAGCTGGGAGGCAATGCAGGACTGGCAGAGACTGAAATAGATACATACATATATATCTAGATACACATATACATATACACATATACATAGTTATCCATGTATGTATGTTTGTGATTTGGGTCTTTTTCTGTGCAGAATTTAAAAAAAAAAGATGAGCAGGCCTGAGTTTCAGATGATGAGTTCAGTCCCTTTAAAACACTTGTTCAACCCATCTATAATGCATTAGGTTTAACATTGAAAAAATAAGGAAACTGAGCCCATTAGTAGAGTAATTTAAGGTCAGGTTTATAAAATCTGGGTAAGAGGCATAAAGGAGAAGGCTGGATGAAAGCTGAGATGAGACCTCAGCCAAGAACTGAGAACTCTAGAGATGCATCTCCTCCTTCTGATAGGTGACCTGAATGTTGCATATACAGAATTTAAAGTTGCTTGGAGCTTCCTTTTTTTTAATAAATTGAATTCATATTGAAATGTTGTGAGCTCGTAGCAGCTCCTTCTAGTGATACACATTCCTTGCATACAACATTAAAGGGCTTTTCTCTTAGCCTTTGGGTGTTTTTCTAAGGGTCAGGGGAGGAACAAAGGGAAACAGTGTGAATACTGCTTACAAAACCCACCACCACTACCCACCACTCCAAACTCAGCAAGGAACAGCTTATTGATCTCGCCAAAAATTAAGCTATAGTTGGAATTAACGTTATAGTTGGCTGAAACTTCTATTGCTGTTAAAAAAAAAAAAAGTGAAGTTGGCACATAATTTTTTTAAGCAATTGCACTTTTTGTATTCCATCTCACCCCCTCATGGTACAAACCATATATCTTCAAGTTCTGCAAATGTGTTCAGTTCTCCCCTGCCAGCAATATGAGGGAAACAGCCTCTTGTACAAAGGTATTGACCAAATGCCTTAATGCATTTTGCAAAATATTCCTCTCTCCGCTGAAATTGTTGATCCTTGATGAACTTGTACCACAGATGATTATTTTACCTTTTTTCTTTTCAAACTTCCTCTCCACTGCCAATTATGTGTTGCTTTTGTGACCCTCAAAGAAGATTCCCCCAACATTCAGACAATTGTAATTCTTTTCCTTAAGTCAGGAGGAACACAGCATGACTTTTGTAGGATCAAGAGTAAAATTATGCTGTATGAGAGAAAAGAGAATAATACCGAGACTTTACAAAATGGTTAAACCAGAATGGAGATAGTTCTGGATCTGGTGATTGCCTGGATTCCCCAGCCTGCCTTTTGGTGATAAGGTTGTCTGATTTGATTTTAAAGTGTTGTCTTGTTTCCAAATGGACTGCAAGGAGAGTCTGTGCTCACTGAATGTGCTGCTAAGCAAGCTTGTGCTTTATTTTTATTTCTTGTAGCTCACATGCCTTATTGCTGTAATGCCATTCAAGTGTTGCTCTGAGAACAGTTTTAGCAGTTTCCTTGTGAGGTTTTCCAGCTCCCTCATTGCCATGGTGTTTCTATTCCTGTTCTATTCTCCCTGTGAGAAAAGATGAGGATGTGATCTTTTCTGGAGAAAGGAGATGTGATGATTCTGGTGCCTGAAGTGTCTGACTGAAGCAGCCTTATAGGTGCCTGTACACTGATTTCTCCCAGAACTTAGTGTTTTATAACACCTCAGCCCAGGTACTCTTCATACCTGTCGCAAATAATAACAAAGTGCTCCAGCAAAACAGACCTCACCATATGCACACTTTAAAATAATCTTATCTGGGAAAACCTTAATTTAAATGGTGGCCTAATATAATTTACTGTTTTTATTTGTCAACTATAGCTCAACAAAATTCCAGTTATGTTTATTTTTTTCTCTCTTTCCCTGGTTTTCAACCATTTAAAGTGACATATAGTAGCAATCACATAATAATCACTCATGTAATGAGTGATCCTCACAAGAGGGATAAACCACACAGGAGGCATAAACGCTTTTATATCTAAATATCTCAACTTTCCAGTCACTTCTATCCTAAAACTTTCTCGCAGAAATTCCTTGAGAGGTGCCCAGATGGTATATAAGGGCTTTTTTGTTTTGCAAATGTCATTGTAAGCTGCCCTTGCCCTTCCCCTTTTGAGGCCATTTCAGACAGCACATCTTTAGTCTTGTATCTGATTTATGTTTGCCAATGCAGTTGCGAGGGTCTGAGAAGTGTTCGCGCTCGCAAGGCGTGTTGCATGACACCCAGCACTAATGTGTGTGTGTTCAGGCTGTTTGAATTAAATCACAACAGTTGTTCAGCCCTCTGGGCAGCACACAATGTGAACAGCTCAGAATTATACGGGATGAACAGCTCTGTTCTGTCCTGGCCAAAAAAAGAGAGCATCTTGGGGATGGAGTGTCACCTTGGTGATGAGTGGCTGGCCATGTGTCGGCTCCGTCGACACATTTCAGAGGGTGGGTGGTTTGATGAAGGCCGGGGCTGGGGAGAAGAATTCATTCCGTGCCATGAGGTTAACCACAAGGCTCTCAGAAATGGCAGCCCTTGCTGCTCTGGCAGATGTGCTGGAACCCTGTGCTGTGACGGGAGGGTTTTCAGCACTCCCTTCCCCCCGCCCTTCACTTATTGTAAAGCACGCACCCGTCCTGCTGCCAAAACTTTTAATAAAAGATAGATTTGGGGCTGCAGTTTCCAGAGCCTTTATCAACCTTCCAGCCAAAGTCAGAGCAATAAACCCAGAGAACATTTAAGCGTGTGCTCTGCAGATGATTGATTTCTGCTCTCGGGATGTCTTAGAGGCAGTGGCTCCCATCATTATTTTTACATGATGTGCTGCAGGGGACTCCTGAAAGCCCCTCTCCTCCTGGTTGCACAAAACATTTGGGGTCATTTTTTGCTTTTGAAGTGAGTAATTTCTCTGTAGAGAATTAGTTTGTTCTTTCTGATGAAGGTACCTTGTCATTAAGTTTTGGATGGATACACTTTTTATGAAAGGATTTCAAAATCTGTGTCAGATATTAGAAAATACCATAAAAGAAAGACTTTCAGGAGACCAGCCTTGTCAAAAAACCTGCTCAAATATTTTTTAAAAAAACCCATCCCCTTTTTTTATTGCTCTTTCTTCCACACAAGACAAGATCACTGTCACATTCAGCCATTATAATTAATATAGGTTATGTAAGGAAAAAAAAACCCCACCCCAAATCCTAAACCCACGGAGGTAACGTATATTGAAGCTTAATGTTTAATTAGTTTATCAAATGTAAACTTTTCTGTGAATACCATGAAGATGTGGAATGAAGATAATCTAAAATGCTATCCAGCTGTTTGTTATTGCTCCTCATCTGAGACTTGCAGCCTTCTCACTTGAGATGTTGAAATTTTATGTGTAAACTTTCCTCGTTTGTTCAGTGCAGAGTAAAATGTATTAATTTATCAGCTTAATCACCTGTCAGCTTAAGGTTCTCTGCCTCACTTTTCCCTGGAGCTCAGAGGGTCCATTCTCATCCCAGGGAAGAGGCTGCTGAGGGTGGTAATGAGGAGCTGGAGGTAAAGAATTTATAAAGCCAGCACCTTCAGCACATATTTGTTCACCATGTCCTTGATCTGACTGAGTTAAACCTGTATCAAACCGAAGCAAAGGTGATGTAAGAAAAAAGGAGCATTTGTGCTTTCATAGCTCTAGTTTAAAGCAATGTGTCTTCTTTGTATGAATGAGCTGCTTGCAAATTTCAGGTAAAGTTTAATTTATATTTTTTGTTGACCCTTCTAAGAAAATATGTTCAGGTGGGGAAGAAATGAACATATTCTCCAGTCTTTCTTTCTGCAGGACCTAGATATACCCATGGGTTGCTGACAGGCAGGGAGTGTGTTTATGGGAATCTTTATTACTAAATCAGCAGGAGGTCATTGACATGGAGGGCAATTCTGGGAGAATGAATAATCTTGACTTCGGGATGTTCTGAGCTTCTCCAGATATTCCTTGATCTAGCTTCACTATATTTCTGAATTCCTTTTATGTTTGTTAGTCACACAAGTAGTATGTACAAATTTTTCACTATCTTAGTGTGAAAAATTTGGACCCAAGTCCTTTAGTTTAACTAACTCAGATATTAACACCTCTATCTATTAGGTATTATATGTCTTCCCTGAAGCATTCAAATTTGAATGTGCAGTGCTAAATTTTCATGTATGTACTTAATCCTCCTTTTAGGAACTTGCCAACTGGAATAGCAAAATGTTAACATTTTTAGCAAAAATGTATATTCTTAAATTGGGATTATTTTGATTTCTCTGCAAGGAGGAGCAAGAATAGAATAGGTATTGGGCTACTGGAATACTGCTCACCAGTTTGTTTGTAAGCATTCTGGGATTCATCTAGATATAGGAAAAGTGAATGTTTTCCCCATTTGTCTAGATGCGTTTGTGCCCATAACAATTGAAATGAGGCTACTTTTTAATTTGATGATTTTATTTAACTTTACAAGTTACCCTTCAATGTAAGAGTTTACTGCCCTCTTTGACACAATCCTATTTTCACTTTTATTTGTGTAAGTTAAGAATAACTTGGTAAATTATTCCACAGCCTTGATGGTTGTACAATTGTGTAACACAGTGTAAGGTTGGATTGATGTTCCAGACTCTGCCATGAGTAAATGGTTCCATGTGAGTAAGGTGGACGCAGATTAGGATTGTACAATTGTGTAACACAGTGTAAGGTTGGATTGATGTTCCAGACTCTGCCATGAGTAAATGGTTCCATGTGAGTAAGGTGGACGCAGATTAGGATTGAGAAATGTGCAAAGGGAAGCTTGGAGGCACAAGAACAAACCAAGATAATTATATGGTAAAGCCAGAAGAGGTCCCAGGCCTGTTTCAGTGACATCACCACAACATTAAAATCATTGTCATCAAACTAAGGTTAATAGAGTTGTGCTAAGAGATAGCAGCTGTTTGAATGCCATAATAAGCTCTCAAGAACGGCAGTAAAATAGCCTCAGATCTGCCTGTTCAAACAGTTCAGAAATGGGCTGCCACAAAACATACAGCCAAGTCAGCTTCATCTGTACCTTTAATTATTTAAGTTTCCCATTCTTTTATTGCAGTGTGAAGCCCCCCCGCCCCCCTTTCAGACATAGCACCAAAGGCAGTGCACCCCATCAACATTTACTGTCAGCAATATTCACTGGTCTGTTACCATCTGAACTGTTCCAAAATTCTCAGACTGGTACATGCTGAGGTTCTGCTACTGGGTCATCTGGAAAAAATAAAGTAAATGAAATATACTTTCATATCATCCCTATATGTCTTCCCCAGATGTTCTCCAGAGTGCTGCTTCTGCAAGAGATCTGTGTAAGAGCGCTTTCTGTGCATCAGTTCTGCAGTCACCAACAGATGTGAACAGGATACTTTCAAACAAAATTTTAAAAACAATGCAAATACTTTTCCCATGAGTAGATCGCTACTGCTTTTCAGAAAGGGTGCAGGGGCAAAGTGGTTTTGCACATAGATGCTTATCCTCAGTTTTCAGTCTTCTTTTTGGAAATTGCTGCTTCATCTATAGCGATACTCACCACTGAGTATTTTTTCTCTGTCCCAAGATATATGGAGGTAAGCTCTCAGAAATACACATTTTCAAATGTGGCTCATCCTGTGCAAAAGCTTTTAATGTTATGGAATATTAAATGCTTATTGAAGGAGGGAAAAAATCTCCTTTGTATTGATATGAGGCAACAGAGAAAAGGAGTTCTCCCTTAAAACCCAGTAAAATTGGCTTTGTCATCTTCATGGTTCTTACACACATGAAGATGGGAATGTGTGGGGACTTTGCTCACGGAGTGAGGACTAGAGAAATTGCATCATCCTAGATCTGGAAGAGACTTTTGTAGCTGAGATATTTGAGAATTGCCAAAGCATCTCTGTCTGCGATGTGGATGGTCTGACCTCGGGAGGGACCCTTGACACTGTACAGGCACTCGTTTTCACTGGCTGCACCACTGAGGGTAATTTCTTTTGCTCACAGTGAGGAAAAGAGTCATCTGCTAAGACAAAAAGGTAGGAGTTCCTAGCTGGGTTCCAAAGAATGAGAGAAGTACCTTCAGCTTCAAATCCCTCTGGATTATCTTTCTTTTGCATTTCTTTACATCAAACGCAAGTCTTTCTTATGTATTGTATAGTTCCTCTAACACCTTAGAGACAATTTTAACACAAGTTACAAGGTGATTCAGCCTCTTGTTCAAATAAATTAACCTCAGGATTTGAGCTTCTTTAGGGCTTCTTCCAAAGGGATTCCAGCATTTGAGGCAGAGGCAATAGCTACATTTTATGCAATAACTTCCCAAGTCTCTTGGACTCCATTCTAGCACAATTAGCAACAGTTAGACTCACAGACTTTGATTTCAGTGCAGTGAAGAAAGAGTCTTAAATTCATGCAGGTAGAAGCGGAATTTTCTCTTGCTGAACTACACCGTTTTGTGCCAAATGAGAAACAGGGAAGGAGCTTGTATGTCACTTTTCTCATTAACTTGTCCCTGAAACAGAATACTACAAGAAAAGTAAAGGGAGTTGGAACTCATGAAAGATTGAATTTTCACTGAGTCAACTCAAGGATTAATGCCATACACCTCTGAGTGGAAGAATAATTAATTCATTTTCCTTAAGACAATAAATCAAGAGAAGAAATCAGATTTTTGTATCAAGTCTGTGTAAATAGATTGCATCCAACACTAGTTTTTCCTGTATGATTTTTATTTTATTTTTTTATTTTCTCTGGAGGTTGTATCAAGGCAGAAGAATTAAATTCAAGATGTTTGTAGCAAAGAGATCTCTTCTGAACTGCTTTTTCCAAATAAACATATCCCATACCCCATATTTCCATGACTAAGTATTTAAATTTTGGACTCTAGTATATTATATTGTATGTGTATTCTGAATACTTTGCAACATTTAATTTACTTAAATTTAATTTCAGAAATTTACTTAATTTTAAGAATTTACTTAATTTCAACCACCTTCAAAAACTGTTTTCACACTTTCTTTTTTGTCTGCTACTTTTTCTGTGAGGAAGATCATAATTTTGGTTTTCTGTTGGTACCTTTATCAATGCCCTCTGAGAGCTGCATTCTGTATTGTTAATATAGCAGTGATCCTGGCTTCTTGGAGGGATACTACACTAAACTTTATGGCTAGTGGTGAAAATAGCAAAAATAATAATGAGAGGAACTGCATAAGTACTGATGTCTCAGAAGTGTAAGCTTGCCAAAAGTCAAAAAGGTCAGTGCTCTTCTGGTTTACAGCGCCATTCCAGTGGAGTTGGAACATACTTGGGGCTAAGAGTCTGAGCATGAGAGGCTGCAGCACCTATTTTGTTGAGCAGTTCCCTATTTCCCTACTCCATTGCATTCCAGCATGTGATTTGCTGAGCTGTAGAAAGTCCCTGAGTGGTATGATGGAGTGGAATACTTGAAAATTTGGCTTCACATTGCTCAGTTTCTTTTCAGCATTTTCTCTGTTCCTCTTGTTGCCTGACACCAGACCTTGCTTTAATTCTAGCTCGAGAACAAGGCTGCAAAATACAACTTCTCTTCCTATGTGCTTAGAAGGCTTTTCATCTATAATAATAAGTGAAATATGTTTTACTTCTTTTTATTCCTGCTGGTGTGATGCAAAAAAAAGGAAAGGTAGTTGGAACAATGGCTTCTTGTGGTGGCTGTTGTACCTGAGTCCTGAATCTGTATTAGGGATATCCATGTTGTCCAGACTGTCTAAGCAGAAAGAGGGAGGAGTGGGATACTAATGTCAGGAGCTCATCCCTATCTGTGATTTATTAAAAGCAGCCTAGCTTCAAGTCTTGGGCTCTGAATTAAATAACTGCAGTTTGGCTGCATGAGTATATATCTGTGCATCCCACTTCTGTGCAATGCCTGAAGGCCAGGGAACTGCCTGTGTTACCTCTCCTACTGGCACTGCTACAGGAGAAGGAAAGAAATCCAACTGATTTTTGATCGTCTTATGTGTCCCTTTTGGATACAGAATTCACTGAGAGTCATAAATGCAGTGCATGGCTTTAATAAAGAATAAATGTGAATTTTAAACCACACCTAGAGGTGATGTTGTTTGGATTGAATATATGCACAGCTCGACGTTTCTCCTCCTCACCTCTATTGTTAATTTCTGCCATTTTTCCTCTTAATTCGTGTTTGAACAAAAGCAGAGTTTGTGCCAGTGAGTTGAGAACATCCTGCTCAGACATCAGGCAGCTGCCCCCACTCTTTGTTCACCATTGTGAGTCCTTTTCTCACTCAGAGTGGATGGCAACACAGCAGGGATTCATGTACTGGCTGTGAGCAGCAAGCTTTGGCCCTGGTGAAGCTGGAGGACCATAAGGCAAGGAAGGAATTTTTAAAGAAGTTCTCACTAATCCCTGGATTTTGGGGGAATGATGGAATAAACTGCAAACCTTTTGCTTCAGGCACTGGAGCAGATGATTTTTCTAATAAATAATGTTGTTTTGACTGTTATTGAGCTAATTCGTGTTGTGAAGGATTTTTTCTTAAAAAAATGTCGATTTCTTAGTACCTTAACAGTGCAGCTTTTGAACAGCTGGGTGCTTTTGTATTCCTTCTCCCATTTATTATGTCAGTGTGCCGTTTACTGCATATCCAAGAACAGCTTTTAAGTTTTCTCATTTTTAGCTTCACTTTCTAGTTTTTACAGTTAAGTGCATTTTTTATGTTGTAGGTCACCTGTCACATTTCACTCGGGCAGGATCTGTATGCTGGAAGTAATTCAGCCTCTCTCTCTGTTTAATTTCGTGCTAATGTCTGGGAGATGTTGCCTAGGTTAGCCAGGCTAAGGAACATTGTGTTCTTTCCTGATTTTCTTTCGCTGAGAATCTTTTGGCTGTCTCACTGCCCCTTGGAGTATTATGTTGGTCTGCATTTTGCAGATGGTTATCTGAGGTGTGAGCTGGCCAGATGAATTGCTGCCCATTGTGAATTGCTCAGTTTACGTTTCTGTGCTATGTTGGATACCACTCAAGGTGTTGAGTCCTTAAAGAGGACCCTCTGCTATTTCTTGCTTCAGATGCTGCAAATGGGGCAATGAGAAATTCTGCACATCGCTGACTAAGGTCCTGGCCAATTATTTGTTGTTTCCCAAGTTACTTTTAGGCGGAGTTCTCCAGAGGAGAGATGTAATGTGATGAATTTCCTTTGCTGCAGTATCTGTGCCATACTTTTATCTTGTATTTGATTGTTTATAACATACAGAGGTATGTGTTAGAAGAAAATTTGGGAGCATGATGTGTTCATACCTACTCAAGAACATATTTTCAGTATGTACAACTTGTGAATGGAAAAAGGGAAGTGCAGCACAAAGAGTATCTCTTGCAGATGTTGAATGTGTCCACAAGAAGAGATTTCTAAGAAACAAGTTTTACTAATGAAGGTTGCATCATGGTTCTTTTTGTGCTTCTTCTTTTGCAGCTGCTCAGAGGGAAGGAAAGTCCCATGCCCCTCTCACACTCATTGAAATGCAGCATAATTTGTTGGTGTATATAAATTTAAGCTAGTTATTTCTCAATTGGCTTCATTTTGTTTTGTGCCAAGGTCCTCTGCAGTAACGCGAAGAAAAAGTGAAATGTCTATTCTGATGTAATGATTGAATAAAATGCAAAAGGATAGTAACATCAAATTAGATCCTCTTGTTGTTCATTGCCAGGAATAGCTGGTTCATTCAATCAAAGCAGGATTGAAGTGATGAGCAATGTACTTGCTTAAAGGATTCCTCTCTTGAGAGGTGATGGTGTTACCTAGATCCTTAAGATCATCCTCTGCTGCTTGCCGACTGCCTCTGAGGAATAAGCCTTGATGTCATATTACCTGTCTGTGATCCATCTGCCTTGGGAAATAGTTCCTTTCTCTCACACTGCATTGGTTTGGAAAAGAAAGAAGAGTCAGGGAAACTGTGACTTTCACCTGTGTGAGTGCTTTGGAGAGAACAAGATTGAGTCTTCTTATGTAGGAAAGCGTGTCTCTCTTTTAAGAAGCCTGGTGTTTATTGTCTTTGCTAGGCAATTGCAAAGAACCAGTGAAATAGAGCCAGTGTTGTGGTAGATATTAACTTTTAATGAGCTTACAGAATAGAGCCTTTCATAATTGCAATTCCTTAGCTCTACATGGATAATGAAAATAAGAATGTAGTGAACTTGCTACGTATGCTAGCAGATGATTTCCAAACACTTAAACCAAATGGATTTAAAATTTATTATGCTAAAAAATTGCTTGGAACATACAAATCTTGGACAATGACTACATTTCATGCTAAGTATACATCATCTGGTTATGTTGAAATGTAAAGACTCAATTTGGGTCTTGCTGAAAGCAGTGGTAGAAGTACTGTTGGCTTTGGTAAATGCAGACCTGGGGCAGTGGGAACTATCCTGGTGTTGGAAGAAAATATCTGCACTGGGAAAGGGGAAAAAATAACTGCTAGGGGTTGGTCACAGTATTTTAAGAACTATAAAGGGCTTGGGATGACTTGGGAAATTCTATTACAGGTAGAGGCGATGATGGGATGGGTTAGCATGTAGGAAATGAGGATTAAATGGAAGGCATGTAGGGAGCTGAAGACATTGTGTTAAGGTAAGGAACAAGAATAGGACACACCAAAGGAATGCTGTGTAGGATGGGTGCTTGGAGTGGGAGTTACATTCTGGAGGGAAAATAAGAGTGGCACTGACTTGGCAAAGAACTTAAAAAGAGATGGGGACTGAGAAGTGCAAAAAGAAGCTGAAGTTTGCATGAACAGATGGAAAATGTAGAACCAGGGTAGAGAAGAGAAGCAAATAGCCCAAATTCATTCTTTCTTTCCTTACATATGTATGTATATATATTTAATGCTCATTCAGTAAAGACAATTGCCATGCTGGAATATCAATTTCCAGGAGGCAGAGTCCCTGTGAGCAACACTAAATCCAAAACCTTTCTAATACGCTGGGACTGAACTCTGTGTTGTATGAAATGACCCCTTTCTGAAGAATGGTGTTCTTAATCCTTATCCCAAAGCACAGACTGACTAGCTTTTAGCTAAAAGGGGAATAGGATAAATGATTGTTTTACCAGAAGTTCGGTTTAATATCTTGTAGATATGCTGAACAGTTTGAATGAAATGTCTTTTCACTTTCCGTTGTTGGAAATTCATTATAGCAGGTATTAAAAATCTACGTGAATTTACTGTTTTATTCCCAAACAACTGCTTTTCTAGGCTAGCTGCTTTGGAATGTGGAGAAGGTGGTGTCCACTGCTCAATCAGAAATGCTGAGTAGCTTAAGTCAGAGAAGATGATCATAAAGGTCCACTCCTGTTTCTCAGGGAGAGTTGATTGTTGAGTTAAATCCATGCTTCTCCACCTTCGGAGAGCTTAGAAAAGAAAAAACTTAGTAATGTTCATCAGCAGGCAGAAGGAAAAACCCATTTTGACCGATGGAGTTCTGAGGCAGACTGGAGACATCGAAGCTCTTTTAGATTTCCATGAGGCTCTTTCCCCCAAATCTCCTATTTGGAGTACTGTCCCATCAATGCCATCAAGACCAAGACTTCTGCTGGGTAACCTTTCTTTTTAGTCTGCATAAACTGTGAGGGCAGCCCAGCCTTGTCCTTTACCAGGCATCAAGTATGGGGAGAAAAAAGCCCTATTTATGTTTCTCGTAATCTTGATCTTTGCTTGAGTGTGAAAAGGAAAGAAGAATGAGCCTGGGTTATTATTTTACTGTAAACATTTTTCAGATTCTGATTATTTTTCCTTGAATACCTTGGGCACAGGCTAGTGTTTTGGCTCTGCATTTGCACTCTGGTTCCATGATGTGCTCAAGACACTGCATGACCTTTTTCTTAGAGGAATGAAAGATAAATAAATATAGCCTGAGATGTAGAAGGAATCCCATAGAGCAAGGAGCCTCATCAGCATGATCATCATCTGCTTTTGCGTTTAACGAGGAAACTTGTTCGGTTGCACATATTCAATCTGAAAACAATAAAGGCAGAGCTGTTACGACCTAAACTATTAAAAAAAATTAAAATCCTCCTCATTTCATTTGTTGAAAAAGGAGGAGAAGGGATAGACATATGGCCACCCACTTGGCTGTGCAAATTGTAAGAAGTGAAAATAACTTGTGGCAGAATTGCCTGGAGGTTTTGTTTAGCCTGTCACACATGGCCTCAATAACACTGTGAAATAGTTTCTTTTACCCCCTCCAACCTACTCAACCCCTTCTGCTGTGGAATCTGCAAGGCATTTTTCAAATTAAGTGTGCACTGTTTTCCTTTTAAGTTGCAGGAGCAAGTGGCTGAAAAAGACATGCTGAGAGCTTGGAAACAATATGCATCAGCAACAAAGGGAGATGCCTGCTGCTTTGCAAGCAACACTGAAAATATGCCAGCCATCCAACACTGATTCCTGGGCTGGCTGATGTTTATTTGTCCTGTGCACTAGCCTTTCTCAGAAGGCTGTGGGGAGGGGGGTGGATTTAAGAGCCCTTGGAAAACTTCTGGAGTGTAGGCCGTGTTTTATTAGTGCACTGTCTGGGATTTGGAGCTGGTATTTGCCTCCTGAGCCTAGGTAATGAGCTTTTTGGAAATGCTGTGCCTGAATACAAGGAGTCATAGAAGTGGTGGGCTAGTCCTAACTGCATCATTCAAGAAAGATAAGGCAGGAGCTCTGCATGGAAGGGCATGAGCTTCACTTTTCCTGTGGAGACATATAAAGTCTTTGAAAGAAGACAGTGAACAGTTCAGCACCTGTCTGTAATCTAGATGGGACAGGAAGGTGGAGGGGAAAGTCCAGTAGTTGCTTCTGTTTTGCTGCTGCATACATCCATTTAAACCTTTTTTTCCCACGTGTGGATTGGTGTAAATGTACTCAGGCTTGAAAGACTTTAACTACAGCCTGTGTGTTACACAGGCTCAATGATCCTCTGCCTGCACCAACATCTCTCTCTGCAGGGCTCACCTGTATGAAGTCATTCAAGCCAGCTGGGGGGCCAGAGGAGGTGTTGGTGAGGGAGGGCCTGTGCAGCAGCCCCCTGCCAATGTGTGTTTTCTGGCTGCCCCACAAGGCAGTGGGAGCAGCAGGGACTGCAGTGCCACGTTGTGATCAGCCCACAGGTTGGGGAACGAGGGGGCTCGTTCCTCCCAGCCCACTGCTCTGCTGCTCACAGCGTCCCCCAGGTCGAGGATTTTGGTTTTGGTGAGCTAATGAGCAGTAGTGTTGTAGTTCTGTAGCATATTAATAGCTCGAGAGTGAGCTGTAAACTCTTTCTTCCAGCCTGGAAGAGATTAAGCATGTAAATGATGTAACCCAATTTAAAAAAGGGGCAATATTCCAGAAGACATCCTAGTCTTGCTTTTCTTTTCTAGCCTTGCATTTCTTAACATCGATTAACAACCAAGCAGTGAGAGAAGGGATGACATTTAGAAATGGGTGTCAAAAAATCAGTGTGATGAACTAGGTCTTCACACCAATATTTAGCTGTTGTATTATGGAATAGCTGAGGTTTATATAGTCATAAATGAGGTACAACTGTTGAATTTTACTACTGGAATTAGAAAATTTTTGTGTTAATCCCATTTTATTTTTATGGTTTTGTCGACCGTTAGGATGATTGGATTTTTAATTGCTTTTTTTAATAGTAAGAGGAGGTAAAATTTTACATCAGGGGTTAATACTAGAAAGATAAGGGAAAAAATGAAGCTCGAGGTTGTCATCTTTAAACTTGGTATGAGGAAACAGTGTGGCTATAACTAACTATAGGCTTCAAAATAATGGAAAGTAAATATAATTAATATAAGTATCTGAAATTCTCAAACATTTTCTGCCGTGTAAGATGGTTTAGTCCGT
The DNA here is from genome assembly GCA_013400495.1 of Nicator chloris. Lineage (NCBI taxonomy): Eukaryota > Metazoa > Chordata > Aves > Passeriformes > Pycnonotidae > Nicator > Nicator chloris. Next base: position 97,420 of record WAAE01014787.1, on the reverse strand, counting down.
CTACCCAAAAGCTTTCTTGATGGAATGTGTCACCTGGAAGACATGTGCAGCCAATATGCTGATAGTAGATATAAAATGCTTTTGCCTTACCTGGGGCCCTGAAACTTGTTTCTTTGCATCTGACACATAATTTCTTCTGGGAATAAGTGGCTCAGAGATACAGCTTAGAAAAACTGTAAGTTTTTCTGGTTTTATAGGGAAGTTTACACCACATTTGTTTACATATGCCAGGAAGCCAAGTCTGCGTGAAGAAGATGCAAATATGTAGAGAGCTACAGTGTTTAACACTGTGCTCAAATTGTTTTAGCCTATGTTAATCGTGCACAAAACCCTTTAAGAGGAGCTTCCACCTGGAAGTGCAAACTGAGAAGTAGAATGAAGTGAAAGAAATTTTTCTTGTCTTGTTCTACTTCCCCTGGGTAAACCCCTTAATTGATTGAGCTCCAACTCTTCAGCTCTACTCATTCTCTGTCTTCTTGCTGTTAATAACACACAGTTCAAAATTCACCCACAGACCCAGCAGACCCTTTTTTTTTTTCTGGCATGGAGAACAGGCTTAGAAGGCTCTGAGGACTCAGGTGTCCCTGGAGCCTTGGCTGGTATGGGGTGTGTGCACCGACGGTGAGGTGGGATCACAGCCGTGCATCCCCCCTGCTTAACCTACGTGTGGCAGCAGAAGTTGGCCAAGCAGCACATTGACTTTTAGGGAAAGGTTTCTGTGCCAGCTGTCTTGCAGCAATATAAAGCACAGTTGTAGGAGAAAGTGGCACTGGTTGGCGGGAAGCGGGATTCCCTGGGCTGAGAGTCAGATAAACTTGGCTCCCTTATTGCACTTACGTTTGCAGTTCTTGTGCTACTGGTGTTTATTCTGGACATCTAGTCTTTCAGAGTGCTATTTTATTGTAAACTAGTGCCAATTTTGATTACAAAGACTTTAAAACTTTCTAATTCAAAAATCAGAAAATTACAATCCTACACATGCTCACACCTGAAACAAAAATATTTCTTTTCGTCAGGTTACACTTCAGACCTTTAAATAAGAAGTGTAGACATTTTAATGCTTTGCTCATTTTCTCTTTTTCCTTCTGGGAAAGATACTTTGTAATTTCTCCAAATTAAAGAATAAGCCCCAAAATTATTGAATTAGAAAAGAAAGGAAAATGGAGAACTGGAGAACGAGGAGAGGGGGAGGAGAGAGTGAGGGTTATTACTTCTTCCTGTTGTGCTTAGTAACAGAACAGGAAGGATGAACTTTGGAGGAAGGATGAATTTTGGATTTTTTAATCTTAATGAGAAATACACAACTTTCATGAAACCTGGTTTTGTAGGCAGACCATTTTCAGATTGTTTCCCCCAGCTCTGGCTCTAACAGCTTTTGCCTTTACCTGTCGAAGAACAGGAGGCTTTAAAAGCTTCGATTCACTCCAATCCAACAGGACTTACAAGTATGTGATTTCAAATGTTTTCAAGTAGTCTTTGAAAAATCAGCCTAATGGATGTCCTACAGGATTGTAGGTGTAGTTAAAGTTAAGTACGTGATTAAGTGCTTTGTTGGAACCAAGCCAGAACACTTAACACCTTCCAGAACAAACTCAGCCTGAACATGTGCAATATGCACTCATGAGTTCTCTCTCTTTTCTAAGAAAAGAGAATTTTTCCTATTCCAAACCCACTGCTCTTTCTTGCTTTCCTTCTTTAGACGTATTCTTTCTAAGCTCCCTTCTCCTTGAGCTCCCCTTCCAAACATAAAAATCCCCAAACACCCATGCTCTTTATTGTTTGATTGTGCGCGGGTGAATGTTTTCCTCTCTCCAGCTATGGAGAAACCAAATGTCCACTCAGCAATGTTACTTTTTTATTTCATAATTGATAGCCAAAAACGGCTTTCCCATAGGATTCTTTGCTGAAAGTGAATATCTGGAAATAAATAAATAATGAAAACCCAGAGACTCCTGTCTTTTCTGTTTTCATCATTTTTTCACAGTAGACTGTAGCATGTCGTGTGGTTTCCCTGGGACACTGACAGTGTGCTTAGGTGTTTAGAATGTGATAATGCTGGTGTGCATTTACAAGGACTAATAACAGTGATCCAGGAATAGATAAACATGACAGGGGATTTCCATTGTGTCAGCCAGCTATTGAAAAAGTGAAAGAACTAAACAATAGAGTATTTAAAAAAAAAATCTGGACAACTGGACTTTAGCACTGTTTGTTCTGCAAATAATTTTTGAATAGAAAAAATCCAAATAGTTTTGGCACTCGTCAGATGAGATTCTGGGATCAACAGTTATTCATTAATTGAGGTGTATTGCTTAAAATTATATTTTAGAGAAATGCTGTGACAAGAAAGACTTGGCATATTGTTTTCATGGTGAGAGCTTTTGTTTGGATGACTCCATTATAGAGGTTTTGCTCATCCTGTACCAAATAAAGTAATAAAACATTACTCAGATGGAGTCTCTGCTTTCACCAAAAGTTGCCTGTGTTCCTTGACATGGTCCTTTGCCTCATCACCTGAGAAGGTGCAACTGCAAATCATTATTTTACACTTACACAACTGTGTGATAAAAGTAGCTGGCACAGAGCATCAAGACAATAAATCTAAAGCTTTTATATTTAAAACCATTTTGCTTTTATTAACCTTTGTTAGTTGGAACAACTGCTATGTTTCAGAGGTAGCAGGGAATTTCACCTCCTCCAACTCCTTTACGATAATGGCTGAGCCATATATATATATATATATATATATAATATATGTATATAGTATGTAAGCAAAAGCATGCTCAGCTCTGGCTGCAAGCATTTAGCAGAGAGCAGAATTTAAAGACAAGCTATGATATCTTTATCTGCATGGTAGAAAATTTTACTGTGTGACTGGTGCCCACAGAGTCTACCAGAACCCAGTCTTTCCTCCAACTGCAAATCTGATACTCTTGCTCGATTTGGGTCTGGTTTAGGAGAAAAAAGGAGTCCCTATGCAGTTTGCTGCTTCAAGGAACAGCTCTGTCTTTTCCCTGACCATCAGGAGGAGGTGTACTCATCATCTCCTCAGGTTTGCTATCACCAGCCTGTATCCCTTTGCTGCATTCACTTTCATCACTCACTTTTCAGTAATCCTTGTGATGACTGGGGTTTTTTTTCAGTTTTGGGCAAACTTATTTGTACCACAAAGGTTCCTTACCGTCATGTTGTAGTGGTAAGAAATTAGTAGGGGAGCTTGCAGGAAGGTGGTGCTGGAAGAAGAATCAGGAACTCGCTGTTGATACAATTTTCACTTGTACCTTTGCATAATTTTCTCTCAAATTATAAATGTGTTTTGTGTGTAGCAATTATTTCCCTTTGCAACTTGTATTTCCTGGTGAGGCTGTGTAGAAGCTGTGCAGATCCCAAGTGGCAGAGTGGGAAAGAATTGCTCCTAAAAACACTGGTAATGAGTTTTGATTTTTGCAATAGGTACAGATGTGTTAATTTTCTAGAATAATTCTCCATCAGCCTTATCTTGGAGATTCTTTTCTATTAGAAAACATAAATCCCTTCACATTTTTATTTGACCCCTCTGTATCTTTTGAGAAACAAAATGCCTGTTTTGCTGTGGCAGTGACCTGCTGGGGTATTAGCCATTTTGTTGAAACCTCTGCTCGGTATGGGATTCTCAGAATAATATGCCTTTTTCTTAAGACTGGGATCACTCTGTTGTGAACAGAGATTTTCAGATATGCGTTTTTCATTTCAAGGGTTTCCTCAGTGCTTGCAAAAGTAACTAGCTTTTTCCTGAAATGCTTTGTTGCCCTTTTCTGACGAGAGCCTCCTGCTGATCTGAGCAAATTCAGTGCAGCAGTTGCTCCTTCAGTATTTGGAATAGCTACATATTGGATATTTTCAATTTATTTTTGACTGATACATGTATTCCTTCTTCTACAGGTTTGCTGAGTCTTTACACATTCATCTACTGATTGTGAATATTAGAGAGGTAAGAGCATTTTTGTACGCTATCATATTAGCTCCTACACTTGTTGCCAAAAGAAAAAAGGAAAAATGGCCCGTACTGTTCTCTAGCTGATTGTTCATTAATCTTTCTCTGAATAATTATTTCGAGATAGTGAGTATTGGCATGCTTGTAAACTCCCCGTGTTAAGCTGTCCCTCAGTAACTTTGTAGCCAAGGGGTGGAACTCTTCATAGTTCTTGCATCTTTTTCCTCAAATTCTGAGCATTTTTGCAGTTGATGGTGGTGNACTCCCCGTGTTAAGCTGTCCCTCAGTAACTTTGTAGCCAAGGGGTGGAACTCTTCATAGTTCTTGCATCTTTTTCCTCAAATTCTGAGCATTTTTGCAGTTGATGGTGGTGAATACAATTTGGGGTTTTTTTGGTTTTTTGGGTTTTTTTTTGAAACTCTGTCTTTGAAATCTGTAGCTTTTTTTATCTTTTTATCTCATTTGATTTTGGTAGACAAATCTGGATTTTTAATAATGTCTGTAATGACTGAGGACCACTCCTCTTTCCAAAACCAGCTCACTATGCACGGCAAGTTCTGTGTACCTTGTCAAGGGCTAGCTCTGGGTCATTTAATAGTGTGTACTAGAATGTTTTGATCCAGTTGTGATGCCTGGTCTGTCATCAGAGTCAGTTTTTCTGTGCTTGTCTCTGCAGGCTTATACTGACAGCACACACTTCTGTGTTATTGCCTTACTGGACCCCGAGATGTCTCTGTCTTTTTGCCTCTCATTTTTCTTGCGTGGACTGCATTTCCCCTCAGATTCCTGCATTGCCATTTCACAGTCAGCCTCCTCTGCCTGAATGAGCTAAAACCTCCCCCAAATTTCAAGTGCTTCAATAAATGCTACTGTCAGGCAGCTTCTGATAGACTCTTGTGATTCTGCTTTCAGAGGAGGCCACTGACAAGAGGCTGCTGGAGAGAAAAAAGATAAACTTTTCATTCCCTACTGATATGGGGCTTAAGAATAACTATCCATCTCATCTCTCCACTCAATATAAAAAAACCCAACAAACCAGAAGGAAAAGTAATTCTGTATTTTCAATGGGACTGCATTAAAAAAAAGTTGCTTGTTCTTTCATTTTAATGGCAACAGCCAGTAAAGAGAGGTTCTCTCGTGTCAGCATCCTAATAATGTTTTTCAGGTAATTTATATTAACTTAATTGAACTAACACATCTTAAAAAGGAATCTGTTTTGCCTGCCAAGACAGAAAAATAACAGCAACTAATTCACTGCATATCTGGAAAATAGCAGAACATCAAATGCATTGGGAGCCAGTGAGTGTTAGTTTTGCAGATGTTCTTACACATGCAGCTAAACTGTATGGGCAGATAGATACTTTCAGAAAATTAAATTGCCACAAGGTGGTGAAGACAAGGCTGGCATTATGGAACTGTGATCAGTAAAGCTGGCCTCTCCTCTTAGACTTTCTCACCTGGAGTAATTTCTCATCAGCTGCTGTGCAGGGAGACTTGCTTTACTAAAAAGCAATGCATCTTTTTTGGCTGTACGAAAGCAAAAAAATTGATACCACAAAATTAATTAATTTTAACCTGGATTTAAAATTGGGCCATACTGATAGTACTCATTGTGTGTTTTATTTTCTTCAACTAATGCATGCTAATGCTGGAGGTCACAAAAGAGTTTGGGAGTGCTATGCCCAGGTTGGTAGCATAAAGTGCTGGGACTGTACTGAGAGCCTCTTGGCAATTCCTTGGCTTGGGTTATTCCCTGATTAATAAGATGGATCAGCAGCTCTGGCAGGTACCCTTTGAAAGCCAGACACAGCTGAATTTTGCACCCAGACTAGCCCAGCCCCAGAGGGCTTTCCTGTTCCTCATTTTTTTATCCTGCCATGACGCTTGATGTTGGTAATTGCCATGTTTGTGTTGGCGTGCTGTGAGCTCCTGTCTCTGGTTCCTAGTGTGTGGTGAGGGGAGGAAGCAAGGGGAGGAGGTGATCAGTCTTCTCTGGACTCTCACGTGCTTGCATGCGGTTGAAGGTGGCTGGCGCCACGCGGGTTCTTTTTTATTAAAAAATACATGTATGTTTGAGAACAGGGAGATAGGTGACCAAAATATGCTGCTCTGTGGAATCTAAAAAGAAATAGGTTTGTCCCATTACTTCAACCATTACCTAAGAAGCAATAGATATTAGCATCTGATGTTTGATTGTTCCGTGAAAGCAGATTTCTCAACCTGTTGCTATAAATGTCTAGAAATGCCGTGTCATAAAAGCAGTCCTTCTATATTTCTCCTGCTGTATTCATTTTCCCAGCTGCCAAAGACTAATCTGGGCGGAGGGAAGAAATGTAGAATAATTTCCTAAAAAGCTGAAGGAGCTGGGCAGAGAGAGGGAAGCAGAAAGTGGCCCCAGCCTGTGCCAGCTGGCCAGAGCTCAGCCCCAGCGAGACAGCCCACGCTGCCAGTCCCCCAGAACGTGCTGGCAGCCAGCACCTTGCCCAGCCCTCCCACTGCCAGGTGGGGGAAGACAAGCAGAGTGCTCCTTTCCTTGCTGGGATTTGCCATGTGATATATTGGCCTGTTTTAGATATATTGCACTAGTGCTTCTGGCTTTAAATTGGGAAAGGCTGTGATTAAAATACCCTGCACTCTGTGGTTGCAGAGTTGGTGTTGGCAGTTTCTGTGGTCACATATTTGGTAGCTAATGTCTTTTATGAATTCCAGATTTTTCTCCTTTGGGTTAATTTTGCTCCTGGAGCTAGTGCTGGAAGGCTGTCCCTTGGTCATATTTGTTGCATTCCCCTTGAAGATGACAGTTTTTTCTTTACTTCTGTCATAGATACACTGATGGGAAAACAACAGAACATCCCTGTAGCTACATCTGGTACCTGTCTCTGTACAAGAGAGCACACATTTGGCCCAGGAGATGTTTCTTTGTGCTGTGCTGTCAGTGCACTGATTTGCTCTAAAGCTCTGGCTGAAGGGACTCCTGGTGAGCACTGTTGGTTTGCCCAGGAGGTGGAATAATTCATCTTCTCTGCATGAGGAGAGCTAGATTCTGAAATGGGCAGGTGCCAACGGGCTCAAGGAAATGAAACCTTTTTAAAGAACTCCACTTTTGGTCAGATTGTATACTTTGCTGGCAACAAAATATGTATTATTATAATACATGTAGATGTTGATAAAGTCTGGAATTTAGCAATATGCAAATTTTTGCCTCATTAATCACCCCTGTGCAGTAAATACTGTATATTTAAAGTGGGTTTCAAGTGTCCTTGAAAAAACTCTTACATATAAAGTGCAGACAGGAGTACTGACTTTATTTCTGCTGGTACTCTTACATTAGTGAGAAAAATCCAAGGATCCCCCTTGAAAGTGTTAAACAGTCAAGTTGTGCAAAAGATGCTTTTCATTTACCAGTGCCTATTTACTGTTGGAAATCTGAGTATATAGCCATGAAGGCCAGCTGTTGTCTCCTTATGGCATTAGTAAGAAAACCCTAACAAACCAACGTGCTTGCTGAGTATTTCTGGGACAAATTTCCCAGAATTTTCCTATTGTTTTTTCATTTCTTTACATAAAACACCCACAACACTTCTTCCTTGATGAGGTGGCAAAACATCCAGATACACTGGCTGATTGCTACGACATTGATTTCTATTTCTCTTTTCCTTCATTTCCCTGAAATGCATTCTTCTGCCTACTAATTACTAAAAGGATGTGCAATCTGAGAGTACCCGACGTTTCTGGTTCATTATAGTAGACCAAGGCTGCAGTGAAAAAGTAGAGGATGATGTTTCTTGACTGTTCTGTTCTTTCACACAGAGGTACTTGGGGAACAAAAGGAAGTCTCCTTGGCCTGAGTGTTGGTTTGAGCACATGTACATGTATGCATATCTGAGTATGCAATAAACTGCTTGGAGAAGTAAAGAAACCCCCCAAAACTGCAAGACTGGCAATGATCTTGCAAAATTTGCAATGCTGCATGGCTGTGCTGGTTCATCTGCCATCAGATCATTGAAAGACAGAGCCCCTGGAGCATCCAGCCCTATTGTGGTGGTGGTATAGTCCTGCACCTGGAACCTGGTATCTCACTTAATTTCTAACCTGAAACTCCCCCTCAGTCTTGATCTTTGAGATTATCTCCCGTTCAAATGATGTGGTTGTGGTGAATAAAGTCCAAGTGTGAATTTCCTATTCTTTGAACTCCAGTTTGAAGATTATTAAAAAAACCCCCAAACCTTCTTGAAAGAAAGGAGTATATTTTACAGAGCAATAGTGAAATTAGAGGATTATTGTTTTCCATGCCATTACATCTGTTGGCAGATGAGTCCAATCCACGAATTAATTAATTTCTGTTTTGTCAGGAACTCTCATCTGGATTTAATCTTGATACAGGACCCAATATTACAAGAGATAGACAAGAATGAACTGTGATGGACAAACTGAGAAGAAAGGTAGAAGGAAAACCAGTGAGAGCATATTTTTATAAACAAGTAGGACAGAGAGCTGTAATGTGTAAGTGAGAAGAGCACAATAAGAGATTTGGAAAATGCATTTTGTGGGAAGGAAGGCTTCTATTTTAAAATACTTTCTATATTACATTATGTATCTGGCAGACCTTCTAGCTTTAATGAGAACACAAGGCAGTGCCCAGGGTCTCTGTAAACTAAGAATCGATTTTTTGCAGGGTCTCCCTTCTCTGTTCTTGATCATCCTTTTCCTTGAAATTCCAGCATGATTTTTACAGTATTACTGTTCTGACTCTTGGTTTGATGATAACAAGGGTCTCTTACCTGTCTGTAGCTCTCAGATGCTAGCTGGTGCTTTTATGATACTTTTTATTTTTCTAATACTTTCCACTATTTTCTATTCCACTATATTTCTATATTCCACTATTTTAATACACCGTGTCAAGGAGGTAAAATAATTTAATGATGTTATTTAGGGATGACAAATCAAGGGAAGGAGAGTGAAGCAAATAGCTTAGAAAGACAGCACAGCTGGGAATGGAGGCCACTGGTGTGTGCACCACAGCCTGGCACTTAGGTAACTGTAGTGTATTGCTCATACTCAAAAGTTATTCTCATCATTTGCTCCTAAATGGAATATTTCTTTCCCAGTTTTTAATTCTCATTTGGTTTAAAAGAAGCAGGATGGGCCTATGACTAATTTAGCAAATTTTAGGCAACATTTTATTAAAGGCAACCTTGTTCGCTAGAAGGTTTTCTGGCATTCTTCCAGTCCCTTAAAAACCATTTTAAGATTCTCTCACAATGTAAAGGCCCTTTTAATTACACTGTTCATTTTGTCATGCAGTTTATGCTATGTTACAATTCCCCATGTAAGTCTCTTGGGGCAATGCAGTAACTGTTATAGGAGCCATATCTTTTGACCCATATTTAAGTAATCTCTATGTGCTTTAAGTAACTTTCCAACAAAGAGGTTAAAAAAGTGAAAAAAAAAAAGGTATTGTCAGAGGAATAATCTTTAATAAAAGAAACATGGTCCACTAGTCAGGAAATAAAGAGAATTTTTTTTAATATATTAAATAAATAAAAAGGTATCTCTGAGGAACTTTAGTTACAAAGAAAATATCCCTACCCTAGCAATATATTGAAAAGTGAAATACCATCCTCGGTTTCAGTTGGCCTGGTCCTTTTAAATTAACATATTTGCTGTGGATTTATCAGGTCTTAGAAGTTTGATGTGGTGCTCTTTTATATAGAATAGTTTTTGTTCTAATTAATTACCTGTCAGATCATCAGAAGACCCTCAGTTAATCTGCTGTGAATGTGCTTAAAATGCATATTGAGCAGATACAGTTTCCATGGGGGAAAACCATTTTACTCATGTTCTTTCTGTACACCTAGTGTTTATCTTCTCAGTGACAGAGCTTCTCCATGCACTGCTGAGGGAGAAATTATCAGTACTTGTTTTTTTAAAACACTTCTTGTATTTAGATTTCACATATTTTAAGTTTGGAAGGGTTTTGTTTTGTTCAATGACTTTGAAGCAACTGTAAAACCTTTCCCTTCCTCCTTCTCTCTTCCCCCACCTCCCATTTCCCCAGGGGAAAAAAAACCTGATTTGATTACAAAGTCTTTTTTTAGCCCAAAATTGCCCACCCTTCTCAGCAACCCTCCCTTTCCCCCTCATCTCAGTTCTCCCTCATCTCCACTATACTTTTAAATATAGGCTTGAGTAGCTGCCAGCTGCACACCCAGTCCTCAAAGCAGTCTGTGGCAGGATCATCTTTCTGCCTTCACTTGCAACCAGTGAGGAAAAATATCCTGGAACAGTGGAGGATATTTCATATTTTGAGTTTCATTATTTAATTTAATCTTCTTTCTTACTTGGCAAGGCAGCTCATCCACCAAGAACTGCACGAGTCAGATGTTTTGTAACTCGCTGTGGTTGGAAGGAATCAATATTGTGCCCCAGGAGGCTCAGGCTGAGGATGCTTTACTCCATAATCTTCCCTGGGTCTCCAAATAAAACAACAACAAGAATTTCGGACTTGCTTACAGTAGTTCTGCTGGATCAGTCAAGCAGTTTGGGTGTAGACAGCTGTTTTCCTTTCAGGATGTGGGGGAGTTGAATCATTGAGTGTGAGGGCAAAATAATTCCATGATAGAGGCTGTTTGGGGAAATTTCTCCTGATGAAAGGAAGCAGTTCCAAACAGAATGGAGAAGTGAGTGGTTATGGCTTTAGGTGAACTATCAAAGATGATAATTTGACAAATTTTCTTCTTTGCTCCATTTGTATGATCCCAGTGAAGAGAGACAGGAGTTTCATTCTGATTGATTTATTCCAGCTGTGTGCTACTATGGACAGGTGAACATGATCTCAACACTGAAATGTTTCCACCTGAAAAAATTCCATCAGGAGTAAATCTATTCATGTGTTCGGTCTGTGGTTGGCAATGCTGACTGGGATAGGGGAATGAGTTTGCCCCAGTTTGTTCCTGCTTCTTTGTAGAGGGGAGTCATGCTTGAGCATGGAGGTTTAGAAGATCCAGGAATAATCCTTAATTTTAATTTCATAAATGTGGAAGGAATGGGAGGAGATACTTTATATCCTGCAGCAAGAGATAAGGTCAGATGGTCTAATGATCACCAAGCTTTCACCTCCTTGGATATTTAAAAATATGGCAATTTCCTTAAATTACCCTAATGGTAAGGTCAAGTACTGCCCTGATAACATCATAGAAATTGATTGAAAGGGCTCATTAAGCTCTCCTGTCCATCTGCTTGGCAGCATAGGCTTATTCCCTCCAGGATGTTTCCTAGTGCTCGGTTCACGTTGTGTAAGAGAATCATGAGTTTTATGGCTTTGGCCTTTTGACAACACACACTTTATGGAACTTACTGATTGTTTTAGAGGTCTGAGTAAGACCCTGTTTCATTGCCTGAAATTGGAACAGAAACATATTAGCAAAAATTACTTAGAAATATGTGAGATTTTAATTAAAATTGCTAAATACACAAGGGCAAAGCTGAGCCGTTGCAGATGAAGTTTGCAGCTGAGAATACTTTAACTGCAGACTATTACTGAGTTTTTCTAATAAACCATATGATATTTAAAGTAAAATAACCTCTGTGGTTCTCTGTTTCTCTCTCTCTCCCTCCTCTTTCTGCTTTGATATTTTCCTGTCTTTCATTTCTGCCCATCGGGAGCTGGAGTTGAATTATGGCATATGATTTGTGTAGATTTGTATCTCTCCCCCTGGATCATAACCTTCTTATTGATTCCCTCAGCTCCTGGTGCTTACTCACACACTCTTGCTTCTTCTCCACCCTGATTTTCTTCCATGGTTTTGCCTGTTTCCTTTTAGTCTGTGGGCTCTCATTCAACTTAATTCTCTTCCTTGGTTTTAGAAAAGGAATGCATTGGTTTTCAGTTATGCATTTTTCACTTCATAATTTTGATCTTTGCATTTTTTCTTTTTTTTTTTCCTCTAAATATTAAAGTGCTAAAATACTGTTGTCCTGCTCCAACAGAGAAAGAATTAGAATGGCTTATCTTGCTGTGAAATGGAAAGACTCTGTTCCAAGTTGCCATCCGGAAGTTTCTGGCAGTGAGAAGAGGTGTTAACAGCTGCTGTGAAAGGGCTACTGAACTTGGTATTAGTACAGAGGTTATTTATGCCTCAGCAATGTGACTAATTTGTTAAATTAATTAAAAATTTACTTCCTTCCCTCAAGAAAGAGCAGAGTACATCCACATGGAATTTTGCTCCATGAATTAAACAAAAAAATAAAAAAGCAAGGTTGAAACAGAAGTTCTGTAGCAGAATACAAATATGTTGAAATATTGCCTTGGGCTGTAAAAATAACTCCTGAAACGGACACTTATTGTTCAGCACAGTTTTTAATACTTCGTTTTGATTACTGATGCTGTTGAAGCAAAAGATTATTGTAGGCTTAAGCTGCTGTGTAACTCAGCTCAGTGCTCTACTTTTGGAGTTCTCTTAAAAAAAATATGTATTTTGCTGTTCTACAGTGAATACACCCATAGGTACTGAATTTTTTTTTCAAGGATGAATGATAGGTCCTTCAACATACAAAACAGGACCAGACTTCAGCTGCTTTAGGGAGCTTCATTAAAATGTCTGAATTTTAGTGAACCTAAATTCAAGCTTTTTGCCTTCACAGTGCAGATCCCAAGATGTTTCTTAATTACATCCTTTAAAAATATAGGGAACTTTGTTCATCTCCAAAGTCAGAAATGTTAATTCACCCTAACCTTAAACAAAGTGAAAATCTGGTATGAAAAAGGAATAAAAATCTGACATTTCTCTGAGGATAAAATGATATATTATAGTAATGTGTTTTGCTTTTTATTTTTTAGGCTCTAATTAGAAAACTTCAGGTCTCACTTTTTAATTGAGGTGAGAATCCCTGAAACTGTAGAAACACCAAGCAGCGCTAATCTAATCTGTAATTTTGGAGTGTATTGCCCATGTGGAAGGAATTAAAACAACACCATACATTTTGCTTTTGTTGAGGGATTACTTGACAATCTCACTCTAAAGCGTCCCTAATTGATGCCTGTAAAAAACCTTTGAAAACAGGCTGTGGTTAGGAGCATTACCCCTATTAGTTTGCTGCTCCTAGCAAAGGGACCGTTGTGCTGCTGGGTTACTGCTTTTCGGAAGATGGAAAAAGCTCCATGTCTTGGCACAAGGACTCTTAATTCCTGAGCGAGAGGCAGCATCTGCAGAGTTTTATTACCCCCCAGATGAATGGGATTGAGCGTGACGGATGCCATGCTGTGGTGACAGCGGAGCCCCCACGCTGGCGAAATGGCACTTCCCTCAAGTAACAGCTCCGGTGCCGACCTTGCGCTCGGGGTTTTCTAGAGATCTAAGCCAAAGTGGCTTTTAATGGGGGGGAAGAGATTGCTTTGATTAAACAGAAGCCAGATATGGAATTAAAGAGAGTTCAGAGGTTGCTATTATACTTTGGCAACGATGTTTCCTTCAATTTTTAGCTTTTTGTTTAGGAGACAGCTAGGCTTTTTAACACTTACTCTCTTATCTACATTTTAGCATTTGATTTGTGTTTAGGATTTATAGAAAGAAATACAGCATGCCTCTCCTTTTAGAAATATAAGAAAGTTAGGACTGCCATGATGGCAGGCTACTTCCATCTAGTGTGGTATCTCATTCTTGACAACTACCAGCCTCAACTACTCAAAGTGCAAGAATTCAGTTTTATTCAGCTGTCTCCTTGCTTAGGTCTCTTCCTGACTGATTTTTATAACCACATTTATCCTTCTCCCACTGACAGCTAGATGGTACCTTGCGCCACAGCTCCAAAATAGGATACAGCAGGTCAAATTTTGTCAAAGAATTGTTTCTGAGCTTGAAGAGGCATTGATTCCCAGGACACCCACAGCTTCTTCTGTCTTTCTTTCACATGAAGTAGATTAACTTCAGTTCTGTCTTTAGTAGGGCTGGCTGGAGTGTTCTAAGTATAGGCTGGATTTGCTGCAAGCTTCTCCTAAAAGGATCATTGTCATTACCTTGATTTTCCTTAAAGATTTTAGGTCTTCTAACTATGTGACCAGGTCAGGGATTTGGAGGGATTGGTTTTTTTTTCTTCCAGATTTCAGTTTCTAATGATTTCTAACAACCACCAAATTTCTTGCACCAGGCATTAAACCTGCAAGAAGCCCTGTAAACCATGTGAAAAGTGGTGCTTCCTTGCACTGAGAAGAGATTCGTGATCAAAGTTCCACAAAGAGTGTCATCCATGGGTATGGCTCAAATGATCTGATGTACAGAGCAGGGGGACAAATCTAGGGCAGTGAGAAAGGCCTCAGATGTACAATTAAAGTTTTCAAAGAATGGTTTTTGTTGGAAGGGGCCTTAAAAGCCATTTTGTCCCAACCCCCGCGCTCCAAGCGGCAATGCCACTTAACAGACCAGGTTGCTCAGGGCCCCATGCAATCTGGCCTGGAACACTTCCAGGGATGGGGCATCCACAGCTTCTCTGAGCAACTGGGCTAGCGTCTCATCACCCTTGTATTGAGGAATTTCTTTCTCATATCTAATCTCAACTCACCTTTTGTCAGTTTAAAGCCATTACCTGTCATTTACCACCGATTTATCAAACACTGTCTGCAGCAACCCTTCCCATATTTCTCAGTAAACCTAGGAGAACAGATGGCAACATTTTGGCAATTAAAAGTCTTCCAATCAGCAAGTTTTTGTATTTGAAATCTGTCATGTCTGTTGCAGCACACGAGAAGCCAAATCGCTCAGTGGCATTTATTTAACTTAATATCTTGTGCCTGTAACAAATGGGCAGATTTGACATTTAGGTAAAAGTTGTGCTAGCAGATCCAGGCTGCATGATTTGCCTCTGTACTTGTCCTAACACTTGATAAGGACAGCTTTAGTAGTGGTGATTATGGTGTTCCCTGGTAGCAGGCAGGGAGAGAGCAGGAACCTCCCCAGAACGCACAGTGCACACCACTAGACACCTTCCAGCATGTGTTGTTTGGAGTGGAAAGAATGAGCACACACCGTACACAGCCTGTACGCCACAAAAAGAAACTAGCTTGGCTTTGAGTTCTGGTTTTACGTTCTTAATCTGGAATGGACGTTGACTTTTTCTGCTGCTTTGCATAGCTGAGCTGCATAGCTGAATTTCAAAAGGAAAAACAAATACTGGATTTGTAGTCTTTTGTGTGAAGAGGCAAAATTGGCAGCTTTAACCAGGAATAAATGGGCAAGGAGACAACTATCCACTTGTGCCTTCAAGGCAGCTCCTTCAGATAAGGACTGAGATTTATCAGAAGTTGAGGCAGTTTACTGCAGAACCTTCTCTGAAAATACTCTTATTGTCTTTTGGCTTTTTCACTGTTCTTGCACTTTCCACAAATGTGTTTCTCCATTTTTTTTTCTAAAGGTTGTTTTCTAGCATGCCTCAAGGAAGAGAAAATTTAGGTGTCAGCAGAGAAAAGCAACAAAGACAAGGTCAAAATGGGGTGGGGTTTGAGATCTCCAAAACTCAGTTCTGTCACTTGTGTACAAACGATGCAGAAGAAAGCCTGGGGACCCGTAGGCAGTGGCAGTGCTGCTGCACATAACATTTTTCTACCCCATTTAGCAGCAATTTCCCAGATGTATGGTGCTCTCAGGATCTGTGCTGAATGTAACATGGGAGCTAGAAGGAACTTTGTAAACAAAGGAAATGGAAAGTTTGATTAAGATATTGTTGGCTAAGAGAAAAAGGCTTATTGCCAGTCTGAGTTTGTTTTGGGTTCTTAGCTTGGAATTAAAATGTAGGTTTTCTACGACTGGAAATATAATAAGAAAACACTGAATTTTTCCTCTACATAGCAGTATTGGAATTTAAAGGTCTGTGATATTTTTTTGAGTGATATAGTCTGTTGTTAAAAACACTGGCTTTTTAGAATATACAATTCAAAGACCATGAAGGCTGGCCTTGGCTTTGCTATGTTTTTATGCCAGTGCACAAATGATCCAGTTGTCTCTAAAGCATCTGGGTCTCAGTAAATGTGCACTCAGTGGCGAGAGGTTGAAGTAACCAATACTTTAACCTGAAATTTTAGGTGGGGTGTGAGGGAAACAGAGATGGGGAATCACCCTTTAATCATGATAAATGTGCTTGAGAGGAAATCGCCCTTAAATCGTCATAAATGTTGTTCATGTCTGAAAGGTAATAGCAAACAGCATACAGCAGCAAGGATCTTCAGAAGAAAATCAAAGAAAGTACTACTGAGGAAAAACTGGAATTTTACTGGAAGCTCCAAGGTTTGGAATAAATAAGATTAGGACATTATACATTAGCATGCTATGAACAAATCTCCTTAAGTCCTCCTTTACCATAGATTTGATCTAAAAATAATGCTTCAAAGAGCGCACTTCAGATTATGATGTGAGGTAAATGTTTTCATTTAAAGTTTTCCTGCCAGTTGGCTTTTGGCTGAAGTTTTGAAGGTTTTAATATGTCTACCACTGGAATGCTTTAACTAAGCTCATTTTAGATAGTCTTGGTATCTGTAGAAAGGAAATGAATTTGTTAAATGAGAAAATTGAGCTTATAAATGGCATGTTTATATGCTCTAGAAATTAAGGGAATTCTACTAAGAATTTTACCATTGCTTAAAACTTTACATGGGCATGTTTTGCTTGGATGCTTTGACAGGTCTATGGGATTAAGAGAGTAATGGAGATGTCAGTTTTTGCCTTTTATTTTTTTCTTATAATTAAAATACTAAGGGTGTGTTCCTAGAAAACCTTTGAGGTCTATTTCCATGATTTTGTATTTCCAACTTTTAACTATGATCCGGTAATCTTGACTTTGCTGTGAGGGTGCTGAGGCCCTGGCACAGCTTGCCCAGAGAAGTTGTGGCTGCCCCATCCCTGGAAGTGTCCAAGGCCAGGCTGGATGGGGCTCTGAGCAATGTGGCCTAGCAGAAGGTGTCCCTGCCCATGGCAGGGGAGCTGGAACGAGATGATCTGGAAGGTCCTTCCATACCAAACCATTCTATGGTTCTGTGATTATTGCACCCTGCTGGGGAAAGGGTAGAGATGAAAGCAGTGATTTTTCTGAGGAAAAGGAATGTGACTAGCTGTCTGCTTTGCATTTCATCAGTGTAGGACCAAGCATTAATGTACATCTCCATGTTACATTTATCAGATTTGGATCTCAGTGTAGTTTGAGCAATGAATAACTTTGAGAGAGTTCTTAATCTGGCGGCTTTATGTTAGGAGATTTTTTTTTTTTTTTTGAACAAGGGTATCATTGAAGCCTTCCTTGATTGTTTTATGTAATTTTCTTGCCATGGAGTTGCCTTTCCTTGTCTTTAGCAAATATCTATTTATGGTTCTTGGCATTTAATTACTGTTTCCCCGCTTTGGTTTCCTAAGGATAAATTGTGCTTGAATCACTTGTGGGAAATTCCAACTGAAGTCCTTTGTGCTATCACGTAAACTCTCAAATACTGAAATAACTCTTGAAAATAGAACTTCGCAATTAAAACAGGTTACTTTTGTAAGAAGACAAATGTTGGCTATATGATTAGGGGAAAATAAAACAAGTTTCCACTTTCAGTGCTATATATTCTGCAAAGGACAAAGACTTGACACGGTTCACATGGTGTGCAACTGTCATGAAGCATCAAGACAGCCAAAGTATGTGAAAGTTAAATATATTTGTACATATTTTATTTTCACTTTGCTAGGAAAGAAATGTTCTTTGCACCTTGAAACAGCCTTACTGCTCCAGTGGGGATTTAGTCAATCTCTAAACTATGCTAAACTATTTCCCAAAGAAGTTGTGTGAAACAGTAAGCGGGTAGAAATCAAACTTTTTCTCGTGCTTCCTGTGTCCTAACTGGACGCTTTTCTGAGACAGAGGTAGAACATTAACTTGCAACACCTAATCATGCATTCAGCTAATTTGGCACAACCATTTTCTGGTTGTTTGGTTGTTTTGTTTCCCTTTCTTTTCATTTGCTGACTCCCTCTCATCCTCCATTAAAAGCCCAGAAAAACTGACAGCACATCTGAGAACTCTTTTGCTATTTGTGGGATCTACCATCAGAAGCTGAGAAGCTTCTCAGCCTGGCTAGCTCTCCACAGATATGGGTGAGGCCACGTCTGCATTAAAGTGCTCTGATAAATGAACCAATGGATGTGAGTTTGAAGGGTGAGGGGATTCACTTGCAAACTATGATAGTGCTGCAAACCAAATCAGTAGTACAGGTGCAGGCTGGAAACCTTCCTTCCAAGTTTAAAAAAAAAAAAAAAAAAAAGAGATCTGGTAATATCTGTAATTTCTTTTTCCTTTGTAAACATGATACATTTCCATGTGGGTAGAAGAGTTGATGAGAGTTAAGGAATTTCTGTCAGTATTAGATCTGTAATTCCATTTAGCTGTACATCTGTTCTTCTTTAGCTAAAGACCTTCCTAAATTTGCAATTAATATTTTATTCCAATTTTTATAGAATTCTACAATGTGTTTGCTGAAGTTCATTTGGCTAAGGATGATCATGGCTATTTAGAGATTTATTAGTAGTCAGGGAATATTTTGAGATTCATGACATTCATTCACTATTGTTATCTTTTTAAGGTACAAGAGCAAGTGATCTCTGCTGAGCATTAACTATGTTCAAAAAGCAAGATTTTTATATAGCATTTAAATCCTCTGTTTTCCTTTTGAAGGCATCTTGAATATCTACTTTAGAAAACTATTATTAAATAGGAAACCTTTGGAGCTTTTACTAAATAGCCTGATTTTCAGAATTCTTATTTATCAGAATTAAACCGAATTAACCAAAGTTAGTGAGCTGGAGATGGGGGCTTGAAGAAAATCCAGATCTACTTGCCACATTACATGCTCTTTTCAAAGAACCTGGTATTCTTGCTGAATTGCCCCGTAACTCAGATTTAGTCTTCATGTCATCACTTCTATCTGAGGGAGTGTGAGAACACCAGTGGCAGCCAAGCAGAGGTGGCACAGGCTGGCGCTTGTTCACTTTAGCACTGATGTCATGAACGCTGGCAGAAAGTGAAATTTTTTTTCCATTAAGAGGTGTGACTTTTTCTCTTGGGGCTGCATGTCTTTTCAGGTGCATTATAATTAAGATCTTTAGGTCCTCAGGAATGTTGTAGGCAGAATTTTGAGGCTTAGTTCTGCTATCTGTATGAGGCATCTGTGTTTTTGCCTAAGAATATAATTATCACAATTACCTATTTGACAGCCACCACTGATATGCAAAGGCAAAATCTTCTCTATATCCCTCTGGAGCAGGAAGTTCTTTCCCCCCATGTTGTCCTTTGCTCAGATATTCTCTTTCCTCTGTTCTCCTTATTTCTTTCTCTGATAACCTCTGCTGTATCGTGGCCAAGGCAAGAAAACAGTGTTGGCTGGAGACTCACAGACTCTGGTGTTTTGATCCCAACACTGTCTTGGTTCAGTCTGTTGCCCACTGGCTTTCATGGGCACAGGTTTATATCCAGACAGGATTTAAACCGGCTCGTGGGCCTTTAAACCTTACCTGTTTTACTTTGTTGCTAAATGGTCTTCTCATCATGCTATGTTTCCTTTGCTGTTAACAAGTCTAGTTCTCTTTTGCTGTAAATGGAAGATATTTGAAACTCTTGATTAAAAACAAACAGGTGTTTATTAGAATATGTGAAAATGTTTTTCACTGGTTGGGTTGCATCACTTGGAGGAACGATGATGAATTCAGAAATGTGCTGTTTTTCACGTAAAGGTGTTCCTTCAGAGCTAGGCAGCTTGCAACCTAAGATATCAGTACTGCTGTGACTTTGCCTGAGTGGTGTTAATCCATTTGTGCTGAGTGTAGGAACAGACACTGCTAGAAAATAATACAAGTGAGATCTGAAAGTGAACGAAAGGGGACTATAAAGACCACGGAGAGAACAACTGCGGCAAGGAGATCATATTGCAGTTTGTATGTGTCCAAGGGATGTAACTATCAAAGATGGTTAACTTTCATCTCTGGCTGGTTTCCTGCAGTCATATTTCTTTTTCTTAGTCAAGGCAACAGACGCTTCTCCTGGGAAATTGTATAATGGGTAAAGAATTGGTTGGGAAGTAGATTTGGAAAAGTGTGTTGCGTGTTTGAGAGAGCTTGGAAGAATAAAATTTCAGATGGTTAAGTGCTTATTCTGCTTGCATTTTCCCAAATGTGATTCATTGAGCATCTAGATCTTGATCTGACAATCCTTTTGGTGCAACTTCAGCGGCATTTTTTGGGTGTGAAAAGAATATATGGATGAGTGTTACTAAGCTATGGAAAAGAGATGACTAATACTGTATGATTTGGGACTTCATGCATCTTGAACAACATTGTCTTTTGTGTTTCACTTGTGATATTAAGAATTGTACCATCTTTTTCCACTCTAATTCACGTGACATTCATTTAAATTCTCCTACAGGCTTCTTCCCTTATCACCTGTCCAATTTGACGTTAAGCGCTTTCCAAGTATAGTCTAGTCTGAATTGACTTGCAGATGGATTGAGGGAAAGGGATACTTTGTCATGATATTTGTCATGAAATAATTTGTTAGGTACAAGAAGGACCTTATTTAGCAACTGATTGTGGCTTTCTAGCTTGATTTTCAGACCTGAAACCTACTGGGCAGAATGGTGTGTGCCATTGCAGTGTGTGAATTGATGACTGACTTGTGTTGAGTTTCGTCATCTGTGAAAAGCTCTTACACTGACGGCAATTCTTGCTGTCTGCTTGTTCACAGAGTAATGAAAAGTTCAATAATTCCCTCCAAATTGTGCCTATTGGCAGAACGATGCGAGATGCAGATTTCACACGGCATGTGGTATGAACAGCCTTGTTCTCTCATTTTAGAGTGCAGCTAAGAGGCTGTACGATATTTTTAGAGCATATATTTGATGCTCTAAACTGCTTTTAAGACTGTGGTGCCTTTGTAATGTGCTGATGTATGTTACCGGTAGCTTTTTCTTTTTTTTCACGGAAGTGTGTAGGTTATTGGCATTTGTTTTTACTGCTGACACTTTTTTTCAGCATTAATATGTTGCTATGCAATTTCACTAGAAAAATGTTATGGTAAGCTGACTGAAATGTCATCCTGTCTGTATTTCCCTACAGGTTTTATGGGCTTAAATAAGCACCTGAATAAGCTTTTGAAACGTGTCAGATAATGTAATTTCACAACATTATTACGAACTTGTTTCAGTTGGCACGTCATTCAACAAGCTGTTTGTATGGCTGTTTGCCTTTCTGGAGCATTTAAAAATTTGTTCTGAACTAAGAAATAACCCTATTTGTAAGAGGAATAATCACTGAGTTATTTTTACCAACTAACTTTGGACCAGAGATGTGTTGATTCCAGAGTATTTTCTTGATACTGGTCTATGTTTTAGTGATTTACTGTATGAAAAAATTAATGGTGGAAATACTTCATATTTACGCAGTTGGGCAGAAAAATGCCCTTCTCTTAAGATTTTTTATTAATAGTTCCTTAGAAAGCCTTTTTTTTTGTTGTTGGCTGGGATTCATTTTTCCCCTGTCCTATTGGCCATTCCTAGGGAAACTTGTTTCCAACCTCAAGGATACTAGTTACATTGAAATGACATATGCTTAGTGTTTTCAGATCTGAAATATAACGGAGGCCAAAAGTTATTCATATTATATTTTCATTCCCTGATGTCAGTTGTATATTTTTGACTTTTCTTTTTAATCTGTAAGATAGAAATTCCTTCAAGCTGCTAGCTACACTAGCTGAAAAGAGGGAAAAAACTTCTGTGATGTTCCTCAGACTGCTACCAACTAACTTCATTCGAGCATGGTTGTAAGATGTCGCAAACAGATGAAAGTGAGAAAAGAGGTGGTTTGGCAACTGATTTTTTTAAACTTCATTGGATGCAATTTCACTTAAGGGGGGAAAGTACCAGATGAATGCTTAAGTCATTATCTCCGCTATCTGGACATGCCTGAGCTAATCAGTAGCTCAGGCATGTCCAGAGTTATCTTTTATAAGCGTAATTTAGAATAGTTTTGCCAAAATAACAATCTGCTTGCTGATGTGTCTCAATGTTTAGGAAGAGTTAAGATTGATGATTGGAGATACATAATTCTGGTATTTTTTCCTTTGTAATCTTGCCTATTTTAGGCAATTTAATTAATTGGTTTTAGTTTGAATGCTACAGCTGACTTGCCTTAGGTTGTGGGGACAGGAAAAACCAGATTTGGTGTGTGATTGCCTTCGCTCCATAGTGGGTAGGTGAAGGAAAGTGTGGATCTTACAGTTCTCATCTTAAATCAAAAGATTTCTGCTATTCTGATGTTAAGAACATGTGGCCACTCTGTACACTGTAAGTGTAGATGCTCTTTGTAAAGATGGGACATGATTCCACTCCATGTTTTTTCATCTTCTATTAAACCAGTTTTTGATGGAAACCTTCTTGGTGTTGTGTCTGCTAAGGCAGCTCATTCTGTGCGAGTGAAGACTTAAGCATGACTTGAAGGGAGCTGAGAAAGGTCAAATATTTTTCTCTCATTTGTTATTTGCATCACAGTATATTTCCAAATACCTTAAATCTTGATTCTCTGTGTTATCGAATCCAACAGCTGTTTCAACCTTTCTGTCAGAGGGCCCCTACCAGACCAGTACTTCTGTGCTTTTTTGGCTGTACTGCATGAGATGCTGAAAAGAAATGTGCCTGTGACAAGCTAAAGTTTTTCTTACTTAACGTTGAGATTGTTATGGGAAGAAGAAGGGAGGCCATAAACATTCGTTTTAGTATTTGGAAGGTCTCATGCTTTGCTCCATTGTTAATAGAAAAAGGAAATTGTCTCCCCTCTGCTTATATTTGTTCTAAGCATTTACAAAGTACTCTTTTAATCTCTTCAAGTTCATTATAGAGATGTTTGAATGCTAGAAGATTCTTGACACTCAGGAAAAAAACACGGTGTGTTGAGGCACATATATTTCATTTTTTACTGGAAATGAGTTAAATAAAACATGTTTAGTCTAATTAGATTAAAGTCATGAAGTACAAATATACGCAGAAAGATTTTTCCTGAAGTGTATTGGATGAGTACAGAAGGTTGGGGCTGCACAGCACGACTAAAATAAAGTTGACAGTGCTGCCAAAGATACCAGTGAGAGTGTTAAAGCTGGAATTGAGCACTGAGGTCTGGCCATGGCACATTTCTTTCTTTAATCTCACTGGCTCTTCATCATGTCTGAGCACTCTTAGTCTTTCCTGTTAGCTTTGACTGAACTGTGCTCTTGCCTCTCTCTCTTTTGTCGGAAGCTCAGGCTTTCAGGCCCTATTTTCTATTCTTTTTCTGCCTCGAGGGCTTCATTATTTCCCTCATGGTGCTCTTTGTTCCTGGCTCGTTTTGTTGGTTTTTCAAATTTTTTTTATTTCCCTCATCCTTCAGTTTCACACATTTCTGGGGGGACCCCCCCTCAACCAATTAAAACAAACTATTTCATCTTTTATGTTAATGAACTTGCAGTGCTTCCCAGCTCCCAGGACTTTATTCTGATTGTACATCAAGACAAAATTCCGGCATCTCCCATCATTTCCCCACTTCCTTTCAATTTGGATTGTGGGATCCCGTTGCAAATGAGTGGTTGGTCCACTTAAAGAATCACTGTCAAAAGTGTTAACAAAAGCAGGTTTTAATATGAGTTGTTTGAAAGCAAGACCTAACAGGGTTTGGCAAGGGTCACCCTGTTACTTAGTATACAAAAGAAACATGTAGGGGAAGATTGGATTAGAAGCAGTTTAGAATGATTTACATGAGGACCAGGCATACAAAGGCTATGAGAAACCCCTCCACTGAGTCATGAGGTTAGGAGAGGACCCCTTGGCTTTCTAAGCTCCTAATGGGGTCCAGCTGTGGCTCGGTCCAGTCCTAGTCCCAGATCTGCTCAGTGGCAATCAGGGCCTGCCCTTGGAGTGCGGGGACCCCACCTGTCCTGAGACTCCTCCTTGTCCGCAAATACTGCTCGGGTTAAAGAGGGGCTAAAATATGATAAGGCAGGGTTCAGTCCTCTGGGCCTTGCCGTGCCTGGAAGCAGCAGAGGAGTGCACAGGGTTACTGCCTTTGCACAACAAGGCAGACAGAATGCCTCGTTTGTGTGTAGACCCAAAATAAGTGAACAACTGAAAATGGAACGCTGTTCCACTGCCTACAAGGGGATAAATTCTGGGGCTAAGGGCCGCTGCCAAATGCTTTCCTGCACTTGGTACATCGGCAGGGGTCTGGCTGGTTCCCTTGCAAGAACAGAGCACGTGTTTGTGCACATTCAACATCCCCTCTAAGACAGCTTGCTCAAACTGCTCCTTGGGTTGTGTTTGGCACCTGAGGTTTTTCACAGGAAAATGCAACACATTGTGGTGATGTTCTGGGGAGGCGCTCTGGAGGTTTTGATCCTAGGAAATGCAATAGGTAAAATGGTGAAGAGGGGTTTACTGTAATGGGGAGCCTACACCTCATGGGGCAACTAATACAAGGTGTGCGGTACCCATAAAATCTGGTCCAGCTGGGGAGTCTTAAGAATCTGCCATTAGATGTGTATGGTCTAGAACAGACATTTCACATGCTATCCTTCATAATTTAGCAGAGATCAGGGAGTTTATGGATAGCAAAACAAAGTATAATGAGCTCTTTCAGTTAACCAAATTATCTCATATATGTCTGTCTTTCTCTAGGCCATGGAAACTTCTTAATTTAGGCAGAAGGTTTGTCACATTACCATTTCCTCTCCTCTTGAGATATCTGAAAAGACTTGATAATTGTGTATTTCTGCTTTTATTTTTTGTGGACACAGAATTAGCATATCAACAAAATATTCAGATGTTCATGCCTGAGGTTGTGTCAGGGGATGTTTAGGGCAGATTTTGGAAAAAGTTTCTTTGCCCAGAGGGTGGCTAGGCACTGGAACTGGCTCCCCAGGGAAGTGTCACAGCAGTAAACCTGACAGTTCAAGTGTTTGGACAATGCTCCCAGGCACAAGGTGTGACTCCTGGGGGTGGTGCTGTGCAGGGCCAGGAGCTGGACTTGATTGTCCTTGTGGGTCCCTTCCAACTCGGCCTATTCTGTGATTCTGTGCAATCTCTAGTGACTTAGTGCAGTCTTACCCCTGTGCTGACAGCATGGTCAGGATCTCACAATTTTGAGGCATGTCTGCTCCATCTACGCTGTTCCAATATTTTCATTAAGTTCTTGATTTCAAGCGTGTATTGTTCCTTTTAAATGGCAATTAGCAGCTGATAGCCAGGAGAATCCTCATGGTCTTTTGGAATGTTTGGCTGTTTTGTTCAGGATTAGGGTTTGAGTTGACTGGGAATTTTTCTGAGAAAGTCACTTCAATGTCAAAACCTGCCAATTTGTCAAAACTTAAAATTTTGATGGAAGCGTACCAGTTTCAACAAAACTTACAGCTGGAAAAGTTCTTTTGGCTCCAAGTGCAGTTCCTAGTCAAATCTTCAATCTGACACAACAGCCCAGTTTGGGGGTTTGGGATAAATGCAAATTTGGGTTCCTCAGCATTTACTTAGGTTTGTAGAAGTGGAAGTGCAGCTGGAGAAGAAACTGCTGTAGCAGTCCAGGCTGAGATCTTGTGAGTGGTGCATCTGAGCCCTCTGCTTGTGTTCTCAGGACTCAAATCCTGCATGCTCTGGGTAGAGTATGTGCTCTGCTTCTGGGTAGCCACTGAAAGAGCTTGGTTGGGAGATCAGAAATCTGTTTTGAGTCTCTGAACCTGGTGCAGACAACAATTTCCTATTCACACTATTTAAAAGATGCAGAAACTCAAGGGCAGTCTGCATTTAATATACAACTCATTTTCCTATGCAATGGATTGCTTCTAATTCACATTATCCTGAAGATTGTGTTTTGTTGTTTGAGGGACTGAACTCCTTATTATCATTACATTTGTCTTTCAGTTCAAATCTGTGGTTTAAGTGTTGGAACAGCTTAAAGATTGATATGGAATTTTGATAATTTTTATTTTTGAAGGGGAATATCTCTCGATAATAAAGCTAGAATTATATATAGCCTTAGGTTTAAATAACATGTACGTGGGAAAATATGTCTGTAATGTACCTCTACAGAGTTAACTAATTGGCAGAACAGTCTTGTAAACATCGCACCAGGTTAATAAAAGGTTGTGCCAGTTTTAAGGTAGTAAAAGTACCACTAAAAAGTTTTAAGTAGAGTTTTTCAGCAGTCTGATGTGACACTTGGCAGAAATCATCAGAGGACTGAGCCACTTTCTCAGGCTGAGAGATGAGCAAGGCCCTGGGAATGGTTATTTCTGGCATTTTTTGTATCTCTCTGTTCCCATGGCATTTTGAGATTTAGCACTTTGGTACCTAGCAGATATTTACCTTTTTTTCCTTGCCCATTGGCATTCTGTTTGTTATTAAACTGTTATTTTTTCACTCATATCTACTCGCATCTTGTTCCTTATTGGTACGAAAGGGATTGGTTGGAATCAAGGGGAGGTTACTCATTTCACAGTGCCCACCTCTTTAAGCTGTGTCAAACCGAGACAATTTGTTTGTAGCTCTGGGCAAGTCTGAAGTTTAAAAGCTGATCTGTGATTAATAACCACAAGTAATTGGGGTAACACTGGAGTTTAGGCTTTTCCTCATGTGTGTTCATGATTACAGCACTGGATTCCAGAAAGATAGCTAATTGATGGCAAACAAGATTGTGCATCTTGGTTTGAACAGTAGGTGGGAGTTCTAAGAAAGCTGTTAAGCCATAATGCTGTAGAACAGATCCATTTGTGTGGAAATGTTCCAGGGCCAAATTCGTCCTTTGTTAAAAGTCACAACCCCCTTGAATTCTGTTCTGACTGAAGGGATTCCTAAAGGCCAAAATAGTGTGGTGAAAGGGCATTGAAAGGAAATAAAATTACTGAGAGCATGAGGAGCAAAGTGATACAGGAACCTGGCAGGATAGCAGTCATATCTAGTCTCTGAGGCAGTGGAAAATTCAGGATTGGGGTAGGCAACCATGGCAGGAATTTGAGAAGATTGGTGCCCTTTAGGCACTTGTGGGGGGGGAAGCTCTGAAGTCTCCCTGGGGCCTTTCTCTTCTCCAGGCTGAACAACCCCAGCTCTCCCAGCCCATCCCCATAGCAGAAGTGCTTCAGCCCTCAGATCATCGCTGTGACAGTCCTCTGGAGTCACTCCAGCAGTCACTCCTGCAGGTCCATGTTCTTCTTATGCTGGGCACCCCAGATCTGGGTGCAGAATTACTTTTGGGTTCAATAAGTGTTTATTCATCACAGTTACTCCCCCAAGACAGCCCAGGTGGGCGCAGAGCTCTCTCCACCCCACCCATCCTGTTGTCACTCCACCTTCAGCCCATCCCATGGTGCTTTTTTCTGCTGCTTCCCATGAGCTGTTGGCTCTTGCCCTGCTCTCACTGCTGGACCTGCCTGTGGACACTGCACAGAGATCTGTTGCCAGCTCTCTGGAGTTTGAAGGAAAACCCAAACAAATCTCCAAATCAAAGTAAAGGTGTCTTGCAAACTTAACCTAATCCTTTGTAAAGCTGTATTAATGCCAAATTAAATTCAAGTCTGCCTGCTAATTTTCCTCTTAGGCTTTATTCCTTGTTTGTTTGAGAGAGCGAGTGAGTCTTTCAAGACTCATGGCACCTTGGTTCCTTTTCAGAATGGAACAAATCTTAGGGTTTTCCAGCCAATTTTCTTTAAAAACCATGAATTTTCATTCTCTTTTCATTTAAAATACTTCCACAATTTAATATAAAATGCTGGGCAACAAAAAACAGTAGCTCTTCCAGATGGAAAGAAATATGCTGTGTGTAACTCAGAGGAGGAATTGTGCTTGCAACGTGGTGGCTTTGCACTGGGGTGGATCAAACTGAGGTGCTCGGTTGGATGCTGGTGCTGAAGCACTTTGGTTGTGGCTTGAGTGTCTGATGGCAACAGCCTGAGATTTTAATAGCAGAAAGAAGAGATTTCCTACTAATTTTCCTCTGAGAGCTGTCACTTGCACAATCGTTTCCAGCCTCACGTAGTCTGACCTGTATCTGCTCCAAAACTTGGTTAATTTTTTATACTTTTTAAAACTTGCTGTGTCCTATTTGCAGAGAACAGATGGATGCTGGCTATTTTTTTCCGGGAAATAGGCACTACTCTGTGGGTGAGGAGGTCCCCCATTCTCCCCAGAGCAACCTTTACCTGCCAGCCCTGCTGCTCCTCAAGGATGAGCTGCTGGTGCCAGTGTGGATACACAGATTTTTCTCCCATTTTCAGCACAGGTGATGGAGGCAGGGGAGCTGTTGGCCAAGAGCATCATGGTGCCAGCACCACCTGACGTGCAGGAGCTGAAAAACCAGAGGTTTTTCTCTTGTTGCGTGCAGTGTATTTCTAATTTTAATTCAGTTAATTGCTTCCTCATCCTGGGAGGAGCCAGGGAGATGCCCAAGGGGACAGAAGGACCAAGTTTTTAGCAGGGCCCATTGCAATAAGACAAGGGGTGATGGTTTTAAAATGGAGGAGGGATGATTCATATTAGCTTTAAGGAAGAAATTATTTTTTTATCAACCAGGGTGATAAAAATCTGGGTCTCTGCCACAGGTTGCCCAGAGATGCTGTGGATGCCCCAACCCTGACAGCATTCCATGTTGGATAGGGCTTGGAACAACCTGACTAATTGAAGGTGTCCTTGCTTACTGCAAGGGAGGTAGAACTAAATGAGGTTTAAAGTGCCTCCCAACCCAAACCATTGTACGATTTTATGATCATCTCATCCAACTTCCTTGCTCCAGTATGATCCCCATGAGCACGTTATTCAGGAGTCTGTCCAGATGGCTTTTGAACATCGCCAGGGAAGAAGACTCCACAGCCTCCCTGGACAGTCTGTGCCAATGCCCAGTCACCCACATAGTAAAAATGTCCTTTCTGGGCTGAAGTTCAGGTGGAACTTCATCCCAATGGCACAGGATAAACAGAATCAGTCCAAAACACCAAAACTCAATCATTTAATAGAAAAGAAGAAAAAAAAAATTCTTTAAAACTCCTCCTGCAGGATTTGTGAGAACACCTGTGTGGAAGTGGCACAGACCCAGATTTTTCAAGAAATCCTCTCCTGCTGCCTGGTGACCAGTGCGTTTTCTGAAATGTGATTTTTAAAAATCCTTTTTTTTGAATGCATGCAGCAGTACTTGCCTCCCTTAGCAACAAAATATGTGATCACAATTATTCAGCCCCTGGAAGAGCCCCCAAGGGTGTTCAGGGAACCAAGGCACTTGTGCAAGTGCAGCGGCTGAGTCTCATCCTGGGGGAAATGCACCCCAGCGAAGGGGAAATGGTAGTTTGGGTGTGAAATCAGAGATATCTCCATGTGCCTGTTTGGTAAACCAGTGGTCCCAGTGAGGCAGCAGTCAGGGCTGCCACTGTGACAGAAGCCAACTCCTTGCTGTTGTGTAAAATCTTCCGAAAATAAGGAAAATCTCTGCTTCTTAGAGTCAGCCTCAGGCCATCTGTGCAGTGTATTTTTACTGGGGAGGCTGGGTTTAGTTTTGCCTTCCCAGCATCAGCTGCACTATCCCACTGTCCAGGCTGGTACGTGCAACCCCAGGGCAGCAATGGTAGATTGAACTGTGCCTGGGTTGGGAGGGGAATAATCCTGCTGCATCCATAGTTTTCCCTGCAGCAGGCAGAGCTGTGCCGTCCCACTGAGACTGCCTGAGCCAGGAATGCTTGCAAAATCTCCATGCCCCTTTTGCACCACTCTGGTTTTTCCCTGGCTGATGGGAGAGCAGAAGCAAGGCTGGCATCTCCAGGCCACCTGGCACTGAGTGTTGCCGTGGGACAGGTTGAGTCCTTGAGGGCACACACGTGCTGAAGTGCCTCACCGAGCTGGGGCCCCTATATGGAGATCAGCCGCAGGAGGACTGCGGGATGGCTGGAAAAAGGAATGTGGGATCTCCCAGTTCAAACAAACAGAAAACTTTATTTTGAAAGGTGAGGGGGACGAGCACTAGGGGCTGATGCTTGTCTGGTCCTGCTCTGGTTTTCAGGCCGACTGTAGGGCTTTTTCGCTCGCCGCTGTTGCCGCCAGACATGTCTCATACGAATTGGCCCCAGCTGGGAGCGGTTGTCTGTCGTGGAGCTAGGGAAGAGCCATGGTGGTCTGTATGGAGCTGCTTGTCTGCTGGGTGACTGTGTGTCCTGGGACAACCTTGAGGCCACCTGACTGGTGGTGCTGGAGCTGCTGGTCTCAGCGCTCTGGGCTGGCACATCGTCATCGATCCTGCGGCGTTTGGCCGGCGGGCTCTTGCATGTCTGTGGCTCTGTGGCTCCCTCTGGATGGCCTCGCTTCAAGCTCTGCTTTTGGCAGGGGAAGCTGCTGCTGCTGCTGCTGCTGCTGCTGCTGCTGTTGGCCAGCACCACACCCTGAGACAGCCCTGGCACCCCGTGACTGGCGGGGCTGGGGCTGGGGCTGCTGCTCTCAGCATGCAGCAATGGCACGCGGTTGAGCCGTATGGGTTTCGCTGTCTGGCTGCCTGAGTCTTGTGCTCGCTGTCTCCAGGAACGGCGTCGAGTCTGGTCTGGCCTGAGCTGTCTGCAGAGGCTGCTTGTGCTGTTTGGATACGCCTCTGCCCAGTGACACAGTGTGCACATTGAAGAGAGAGAGGGCAAGTGATGTAAGCATCTCTGCAGGGCTCAGGAGATGTCCCTGCAGGATTGTCCCCAAGGCCCTGGTGTGTCCCTGCTGGGCTGGCTTAAGGGCAGGGGAGGCACAGGTGCCCACAGCCCAGCCTGGCCCCGCTGGCCCAAGAGAGAAGGGACCCTACCCTGGGCTGCTTCCCCTTGCTGCTGCTCTTGGCCACTCCCCCTCTGCCAGCCACGGGCAGCTGTGGGGAGGGAGACTTTGCCCTCACCTTGCTCCTTCCCAGGAGGACGCTTCTCAGCAGCGTGGTGCTGCACCATTGTGGATAGGGAGGAGTGCCTGGAGGGTCTGTGCCGCAGCACTGCTGGCCTTTCTCCTCCTGACAAAGCACACCATCCTTCCTTGAATGAAGAGAGATATGTATGAGCTGCCTCAGGGGCACCAGAACTTGCTCAGCAGCCTTGGGCAAGCTCCTTCTCCATGATCCTCTCCTCTCCTCTGTGAGTTGTGTTGCCACCTTTATACTTTTAGCCTGGGTGATGATGTCACACTAGTCCCTGTGACCTCACCATCACTGATCTGTGCGTGACCCGCTCCCCTGATTTGGGGAGGGTATCCTTGTGGATGCTGACAGGGACTTTGTCAACGTCGGGCACAGCTGTAGTGGAAAGAACGGAAATGGGAACAGGTCCATCAACAACAGGTTGGTGGGCTTGAGTAGGTTTAGGTCTTACTGCAGGTCATCAGTGATGATTGTCCTCCCCGTAAGATTCAGGACACCTGTCAAGTCTGAAGTCTTTTCCTATTTTTAAGCTTCTCATGTTAACAGAATTCGATGTTGGTCCTGTGTTACATAATTTTCTGAAGTCTGAATCTTAGAAAAATTGTCCAGTTAGACCAAGCTGAAAAGTAGTTCTGTTGTTGTGGTAGGTTTAGGAAGGGACACAGATGTAGACTGAAAATCACTCATTCCTAACGAAGGGTAACTGTCATTATCAAAGAATTGTGGTTGTTCAATAGCTTGAATGTACTAAAGAACAGGAAACTAAAGTCAATGCAGGTTGTAACTTACAGTTACAAGTCTAATTCAGAGCCCTTTGAAGTATGTTAAAACGAAACTTAGACTTCAGTGCTCTTTGCATCTGACTTAATTCCACAAATTGGAAACAATGTTTTGGTCAAGCTTTTGATAATTTTTTAACGATTTTATGTGTGTAAAAAACTCCTGAGGATCATTGCATTTGCCTATGGAGTATTCTGGGATTTTTTGCCTCATGGTGGTTTTTTGTGGGTTTTTGTTGTTTGTTTGGTTGGTTTTGTTTTGTTTGTTTGTTTTGGTTTGGTTTGGTTTTTGTTTTTCCAGTCTGAAATCAAGCTCTGTTGTATTTAGATTGTAGTTCTGTATGAAAATGAAGATTAAACGATCCCATTTCTGTTTTCTTTCAAAAAAACATGTGGATGCAAGTAGGTAAAATCTTTTTAACAATATGACTGTATGCACGTGAGCATATATATAAAAAAAGTATTCTTTTCTTATGTATTAGCTCACATAATTAGATGTTAAAGCACTCTTGGAAAAACAGCTATGGGAATAAAGGAATGGCACTCAACGCAGCTAATGTAAGGCAATGGTTGTAGTGCAAAGATGCCAGAGAATATAATAATAAATATCTGTGGTGATCTGAATTTAGTATTATCAGAGTCTGGGGACAATTATGGCTGAGAAGTCATTAGGGCAAGAACAAAGTTTAGTGCTGCAGAGAAGATAGCTGATGCCAAGCTAAAGACATGGTTATTTACAGATGATTCAGATCTGCACAGTAGTTCAGAAAATTGCCCTCTGAAAATGGAAACCATCATCATATTAAATTTCACATGGAAGTGGGAAGACAGGAAGCAAGAGCCCCAGGATGTAGACTGGCCTTTCTCCTCACGTTGTCTAATTATGTATAAATATCTATTTACCAGTGGGCAACTGGGCTGTCTCTGTGTGGTGGGGATGATGGGGTAGGAGTTTGTGGAAGGTGGCTGGGGCAAACATTAGGAGAGCTAAAGGGCAGGCACCCACAGCCAAAGAATATGGTGATACATGTCTGCCATTTAAGCAGGGAAGCCCTTGTGGTTTTGTCATGAAGAGTTAATTTTCTCAAGTGTAAAATAATCTTTTTACTGTAGATTGTTGAATTTTAAAAAGTTTATGTGGCTGGAGTCCAGCTCTCAATGTCAAAATTTTGGAAAATTTCAGAGTATGGACTGGTTTGGGGTCCATGGTTTTCATGTGCCTTCACTTGCTGGAAGGGGTTTATCCAAACCCCAGTCTCAGACAGTATCCAGCTTGTTCCAGATTCTGTCCTGCAGTTTTGTTTCATGGGCACATAGGTCATAATAAAGTTCTCTGTTGCTTTATGCCTTTTACCTGTTGTGGTTAGCCAAGGACATGATGTACATGTTGGTGAAAGCTTTTTAAAACCAGGTGGAATTGTCATGATTTCAGAGGTTCTTCAGAAACACTTTCAATGATACATGTTATAGCATACAATCTGTGCATTGGAATCTCGATTAACTTAAATAAGATCAAATCAATACATCAACAATCTTCCACTTAATAATTACTTTAAGAATTTTTTAAATAGCTGTGACTTTGATATATCTTTAAATATTTGATGACTATTGCAATTGTGCTTTGACTCAGATGAAACTTTGGCAGACTTCAGTGTATGTTTCTTCTGATGTGGGCCTGAACTGTGGAGAAGTGGAAGTCTGACCACACCTGTACTTTGTGTGGAGTGTACTGAGTGGTTGCAAACTTGTTTGAAATTGTTGTTTTGGGGAAATAACTTTTTTCTTCCGTGTGCGTGAAAGTCACAGAAAAGTTACAGAAAGCAAAGAAACTGTCTAACACATAAAAATTGAAAGCTAGCCCTATAAATGGATGAGAAATCACACATCTGTCTCAGCTTCCAAGAAGTGAAGCTTTCTTTGGAAAAACAGAACCAACACTAAGCTATGCTTTTTTTTAAAAAAAAAATTTCTTTCTTTTTATTTAATGTCTCTTTCCATGTTTGTAAACAACGTGTATTATTTAGTGGATTTTGTAGTCAAAACAATAGATATTGCTCCCATTATCCTGCAGGTTTCTCCAAATTTATTTAACCTTCAGTTGTTTTCTTTCCTTTTAATATTCTGTATTTATGTTTCACATGAAAAACCAGTCACGGGGGAGTTTGAAACGTGGTTTTTATTATCTGGGTATGGTCAGTGATGGAGCACGGAAGCATAAAGGATCTTGAATTTTGTAAACTAAGGTACTTGTGCAGGAATCTTGATAAGGAATCCTTGTTTTGACTAGTAAAGGATAGGTTATGAAATTCATCATTGTAGTATCTAAAGCTTGCCCTAAAATGGGGTAATTTTTCATCTCAGAAGCACTTTGAAGTGTACTCTGCATGGTTTTTTTAAAGTATCTTTTAAAGATACTCTTTTATTTTTTTAAGTGTCGTTGTTATCTTTAACAACGGCAAGTTACAGCTGGGATGATGTTTCACTGCTTTTTTAATAGATCCTCTAAGCAACACCTGAGTGCTGTAGTTGAGCTGAGCTCTGTTTTACTTGGAAGAATTAAAGTGTCCCATTTTCACTGCAAAAGAGAAACCACTGCTTTCCAGTGGAAGGTCTGGGAAGCGACATCATTCCTGTAGTTGCTGACCCAGCCGTTGCCAAAGTTTTTCTTTTCCTGCTGGCTGGTGAATCCCTTCTAGGTGGGTTTGCAGCTTGAGAAAGATGAAACTGCTTAGGCAACTGGGTCTGGAGAAACCAGAAGTGGTGTGGAAGAATTTTTGAAACTTTTTAGTCAGAAGATGAGGTAGTTCACTTCTTTAGTAGTGGTCACCAAATGTCCTTTTATATGTGATTTTTAGATATTGTTTTTTGTTGCCTGCAAATCATTGTATGGTAATAATTGTGCCCTGGGACAATTGCTTGAGATGAATTGTAGCAAAGATTCCTGCAGCTTTTAAAAGAATTATTCATAAACAGCACATCTACTGAATACTGAAATACATTGGTGTTAACTTTTACCTGTGTCCCTCATATCATACAAAATCCAATTTATTTTCACCAAAGCTAGACACCACATTTAAATTTCTCTTTGTTTTCAGGAGATTTGTAACAGATGGATGTGCACTACAGTACTAACATACCTGTGCTGCTCAATCATGTTGGAAAGGTGGTGTGTGGAAAGAAGTTTAGACGTTTATTGCAGAATATTGCAGATTCTCTTCACTTTTTGAGGGATTAAAAAAACTTGTTGAAAGAAGAGGAAGCTGTCTTCATTTCTTTATATAGTTACCCAAAATCTAGCAGGGAATGAAGCCTAGGTAAAAGGGAGTGAGTATATAAGAGGTAAAATCCGGTGTGGTCTTTCAATACTGCAAGGCACTTCATTAAGCTTCCCACCTGTGATGGGGGTGGCTCTTAAAAATCTGCTTCTTCTAGGAAAATGTTACAGCTCTGGAAATCAACTCTGTTCTCCTCTAACTGTAGTATTGTACCAAGCTGCAGTGTCCTATATGGCTTGGAGCAGACAGGGAAAACAGTCCTGCAGCAAGTGGGCTGTTGTGGAATTTGGGAGAACATCCCCTGGCCTGTCCCTGGGTAAGTCACTGTGTGCATGAAGGGTCATCTGGTAATCTGCTC
Organism: Nicator chloris; assembly: GCA_013400495.1. Lineage (NCBI taxonomy): Eukaryota > Metazoa > Chordata > Aves > Passeriformes > Pycnonotidae > Nicator > Nicator chloris. The sequence continues at coordinate 62,102 of WAAE01014787.1, read as the reverse complement.
TTGTCTCACACCAGGAGAGGGGAAAAGGCCACTGGAATGTGTTAAATAGAAATTAAAGCTGCCAACCTTCAGAATTAATTTCTGAATTCGTGTTTCTGCTTGAACTTGGACTAAACAACGTTCTTTTTTTGCCCCCACGATTTCCCATGAAGTGAAGGTGGAGAAATTACTAACTTTTGCTAAGATTTGGGAGTGACTGCAGTAACAGAGATCATATAAACAGCGAGAGACACAGAAAGCTAGTAAATAAAATCAGCTGAATAGAAAGAGAGAATTGACATACAACATTTAGCCTCTTCTCAGGGCTCTTTCTGAATGTGGATTTGGAATGTTGCTTTCTTTGTTATAATGCAGGGTTAAAGAAAAAGAATATCTGTTTGAACTTGGAGAAGGACAGAAGTGGGTTTTTTGGTTTTTTTTTGGTGGGAGGTTGTTTGTTTGTTTGTTTGTTTGTTTTAACGTGGGCCAGTAAAAGACACTAGAAAATAAAACTCTTGAACTATTATCAGCTGAAGTAAAGTTCTGAATCAGTTAAATAACCTGAAAAATTTGCATGTTATTTGCAGAAGTTCCTCTAACATCCAAGCTGTGGTTTCCTCAGATGCTTGTGTAGGTTTCGCAAAAACTCCATTGACAATGCTCTCCCCAGACAGCCTTTGACAAGACCAAAAGAAGTTGACAGGCAGCAGATTCAAAACAAACTGAATCAGGTATTTCTCCACACAGCACGAAATTTAAACTCTGCAGCTTATAGTTAGAAGATGATATGGATTCCAGGAGTTTACGTGGCTTCAATAAGGCAACTGTGAAAGAAAATCTCACTCAGAGCTATTAAAATCTGAGCTCAGAACTGATCCCACCTGGTTTATGTGTGGTCTAGAAGAAGATGTAAGAATTTAGTTCTTGAGCACTCAGTGGAGGATTCTTTGTTATAGGAGCCTTTGCTATTTTTAGGGTGTATTTTAAGAGGTATAAATTAGAAATCTGCATTATTTACTGTTCTGCATTGCCAGCAGACTTGGTAGGAATTGATGCCAAGACAGCATGCTCTCTTTAGCTCCAAGGAGCAATTGCTCACTTCGTTTTAAGACCAGTAACAGTTGTTTGGTGTCTCCATGGTGAGTCTCTGGAAGATTACTACCAAGCTTTGGAGGTGGTGGTAAACCCGAGGCTTCCAGAAGCTTCTCTGCTCTGCCATGAGATTTGTTACAGATGACCTGCACAGGGTATTTAAGGGCATGTTTCCTTAATTCTTCACAAGTTCAGTGTTCAAGTAAGTGATATTTATATAAACATTAAGAACTAAAAATACCCCCCAAATGGTGTAGAACAAATATTTATGCTATCAGATGAACTTTCACTTCCCAGATTGAAGGAATTTACAAGCGCTGAGTATTAAAAAACAAGATTAGAGGGACACTGGGGTTGGTGTGTTTCCTATAAAACAATTACATTCCTAAAATAGGTGCATCCTCTCTCTTGTTCACACTTTTCATGTTGCTGTTAAAGGACAGAGGTTTGCTTTAGCACCTATTTCCTTCCATGCATTGCTTGCAGTCCCAGCTAGCTGAAAAAACCAACCTGTTGTCCAAGAATTTTGCTTACTCCTCATTTCTGTCTTCAAATTTAATTAAATCCAAAGAGTCTGAAACTTGTTTTGAGAAGGAGTAGAACATTCTCCCCCTCTCTGCCTTATCTTGAGTCCAGGTTTGCCCTCGGCCAGGGCTGGCTTCCCAGCTCAGGTGGTGAAACAGTCTGTGGCTGTCCTCAGCCAGCCCTTTGGCTGCCACCCTGCTGCTGTCCTGCTGGCCCTGGCACAGAGCTTCTCCTCATGCCACCTGCACACGTGCTGCAGGGATTGCCTCGGCTGGGGCTCAGCCTTGCAGGACTGGCATGCAACGAGACTTTGGTATTCCTTTCCCAACCAACCGCGTTTGCCTCCAGCTGTGAGGGTTGGGGCTTAGTTCTTGTGGAGTTCAAGGGAGGTGGGGTGGAAAGGTGCTTTTACAGCATTTTTGTGCTGTATTTTAGGTTGGCTGGGGTCTTGCCTAGATCTTGATTTAGACTGGATTCCTAGGTTTTCTCTAATTTATATTAGACAGTATGTTTTTCCAAGGGGTTATCAGAGGGGCAGGAGACCACTGCACTCCAGAGACACACTTGCAGTTTCCTGGGATGCCACTGTATCCTGAAACTGAGTGTGCCTTGAGGGTGGGAAGCAGAAGGGACATACATAGCATCTCTCTTTGCTGCTTACATAAATTTTCATGACTGTGGTGTTCCTTGATAACTCCTTTATTCTGACTTGTGAGTATCATCTGTCGAGAGTGAAACTCTCACAGTTGACTCCTGCCTCCTTTCCTGCCACTGTCTTGCTCTTTCCCCGTGTCATGGGACACAGATGAACTAGAAATGTCGTAGTCAGATGTGCTGTGTGGCTGCTCTGTGCTCAGAGGAGCTCTCCTGGGTGTACAGTTTAGCATCTCCCTCTTTAAAGGGCTGCCCAGTTTCCTCCTGTCCCATCTCATGGGCCCATCTTGAGGTCTCATACTTTGGGATGGAAAAAATAGTCATGATATGGTGAAGAGATAAGCAGATATCTGCAACTGTGATGCGCATCTATTTTGTTGCAGATATTTTTGGAGACTTTGGGACAAATGCAAGACATTTTGTTTTCACATGGAGGAAAGTCAATACTCATAGGTGTTTGCATTATCATGCAATAGAATATTCTGAGTTGGAAGGGACCCATAGGAAAAATTGAGTCCGGCTCTAGCTCTATCAATCTAAGTTGATCAAATGAAAGGACTGGTTGCTTTGTGCTGCTCAGTAGAGAGTACAGATTGATACCTGTCTGATTTCCTTGGCAAGGACAAAACATCTTCTGTGACACCTCCTTATGTGCACTACCAAAGTAGCTAAATCTGTACAAGGAGGCACACACACTCTTAAAAATTCTTATGGTTTTCCATGACAATATGGAAACTGTCAGCCAGAGTAAAATCCCAGAGTCCATAATTTCTTACAGTGTTGAAACCTCTTTATTTCACGCATTTTACTCTGTACCAAGTAGACCTGAGTATAGGAAGGCCCACAAGCAGTGTAGAATAATTTTAGCACTATTTGTATCATTTTAAGAGAACAGCCAGTTTTTCAGTTGTCATTGTTAACACAGAGGTTTTCCTTTTTATGTCTTTTTAGTTTTTTTTCCCTGAAAGATGAGAGTCAGGTATCAGCTAAGTGTGAATGTCTTTAGAAATTGAGTGTTGCAGAAGTAACTTACACAGTCTTTTATACTATAAATATTGCTTTTGGCAGATGAAGATATTTCCAAAGCAGCCTCAGAGCATAACTGCAGAGTTGCTGTCTCTAGAAGCCACACCGATCCTGAGAGCAAAACGGCTCCTGAATATCAGCTTTGGGAATCAAAAACCTCTTGACAAATCATTCCTCTTGCCTCTTGAGTGACTTTTGCTGCCTGCTACCAGCAGAAAGCTTTCAAACACCCCCTGACTGGACCTCTGAGGCAGTATAGAGAGACACATGCAGCAGGTTTGGGTTTCGAAACCACTGATATTCACATTTAACCAAAACAGGCTTAATTCAATCTTGAAAAATGAACACAGTGCAAGATTTTTTTCTTGTGAGGTAATGTCTTTTCCAAGGTTACAGTTTGTGTGCAGACCACTGAGCGCTAATGTGTCCTGCCACAGGAGCGGGATGAACGCCCGCGTGCCGGGCAACCGTGGTCTGTGCCAGGTGCGGTGTGGTGTTCGTCCTCCAGCCTTTCCCGGTCCCCACCCCGAGTTACGCCTCTCCCCGTCCAGATGTGGGGTAGGACTGACTGGGAGAGAAGAGGTGGTGAGCAGGATGGATCCTGCTCTCTGCTGGCTGTGGCCAAAGTAAACAAATGAGAGTAATTGCCACCGCAGGCGTTTTACAGTAGATCTGCCTTTTTATTGATGTCGTTATTAAACTGCTATAAATGTTGCAGGCTGCTGTTGGAGATGAAATTCCCCCTTCCCCCAGCTTCTCGGTTGCTGTCTGTCACTAAGTGCTATTAAGTTTATCATCTAGCAAAATCAGACAGTGCAGGAAGCAGTCTGAATGTTAATGTTAACCTATAATAGGTTTTAAATAGCTATAAAGAAAAATTAGGCTGCACTGGGACAGGAAGGCTAGTTTACCTTAACATAAAATAAAGGAGGACATGTTGACCTGATTTACTTAAATGTAGCTATTATGTGCTCTTTAGGGAGGAAACTGGTGTACCAAAGCTTATATAGACAGGAAAAATGTTCTTTACCTCACGCTGTACAAATGACATGAAGGCTCTTGCTTTAATTAACGAGTAAATCCATAGGTGCTGCATGTATACACTAATGCAGATGTCATCCTGGCTACTTTTTACATTAAAAAAATGTAAAAATTACCTCCTCCCAGAATATCCACAGAGATGTGAAAAAGACTGTTTTGAAATGTGCTACATCTTCTTTGGCTTTAAGCATGCTGGTTTTTTGCAACAAGTCCAATATGAGTTATATCCACAATGGAAATGTAAGGGTAATAAAAATGGATCATCTGTCATTTGGGATTTCCCAACTGTTTGGACTAGCCTAAAATTCTTACTAAAGTGTGTGGAAAAGTCATGCATGAGCCCAGCTCCCTTTCTCCAGCTCTCTCCACGTTTGCTTCCAAGCTCCTCTCAACCAGCAGCTCCCAACATGCTCTTCATGCCAGCATTTGAAATGCATCCCCATCAGAAAGCGGGTGGGTTTCTTCACGTGCAGGGAGAGAGGACCAAACTCTCTGTGCAAGTCAGGAACGGGTCACTGGTAGATGATGAGAACCCATTGCTGAAGGAAAAATTAGTCTAGTTTTCTGTAGGTGCTCTGAAGTTTTGGAAGAGGTCATGGTTAGGGACGTGTCTGCTCAGAATCATCACAGAGTGAAGCTGCAGTTTGTAAAATGTATTGTTGGAGGCTGGAGGCTTCAAGTGCCTCACTTCTCTCCTTGGGGACGTCTGAATTAGGATTGTCATGGGACCAGCAGGATTCAGGGTGTGCCTTTGATCTCTTAAACCTGGGGGCACTCAAGGCTGGGTGTGGGTGTTTGCTTTTGTTGTGGTCTGCATAAAAAAGTATGATTTTTAAGGCAGAATTTTAAGGCAGCTTTTTCTACATTTGGGAAAAAACCTCTAGATCTAAAAGTTTAAGCACAATTGTAATATGTTTTATTAAAATCATTAAACAATTGAGCATTAAGTCATACTAGCCAGTCCTAATTCATTCTTTTGCCAGCTCTAAGAGTCCAGTTAATTGATTCATTTATTCTTTAAAGTAAGAGTTGTTCTGTGCTACATTGGGCATATTGCTTAGGTTGGCCTCCTTAAAGGAAAATCAGAGTATTACCTATGGTCTCAAATGAAGCTTCTGAACTAATTTCAAGTATTCAGGATTGTGTTTGTCCTGAAAGATAAAGATTTTCACTCTCTATTGAGCTTATCAGCATCATTCTTTTGCTGGCAGCATCCAGCATTACACACACCACCACCAACCTTCCCAGTTGTTGGCAACAAGGTGCAGAAGTCAGGGTTTGTGTAGCTGGGTGAAAGGCAGGATGGGTGGTATAAGGAGGCTGAACTCCTTATGATCCAAGGGGGTTGGATTGGCCCTTCTGGCCTGTGGAATAGGTGCAATGCCCTCAGGTTTTGTGTTCAGTCACAATGCCTCACAAAGGGATACGGGAACTTGCTGGAGCCGTTCATCCCAGGGGCTGCACAGAATCATGGAATATCCGGAGTTGGAAGGGACCCACCTTGGAAGGATCATCGAGTGCAACTCCTGACCCTGTGCAGGACACCCCAAAAATCCCACCACATGCCTGGGAGTGTTGTCAAACATTCCTTAAGATCTGTCAGGCTGGTGCTGTGACCACTGCCCTGGGGAGCCTGTTCAGTGCCCAGCCACTCTCTGGGGGAAGAACCTTTTCATAATATCCACCCTAACCCTGCCCTGACACAACTTCAGGCCATTCCCACAGCATGCTTTTGTTTCTGTGTTTAGGCATGGCATGTTCTTGAGAGATCCAGATTAATGATTAGACTCTAATTTATACCCTTAATATGAAATAAGGATTATGCAAAAATTGAACATGGCAGTTTCCAGTGTTGTCTGACTTCTGAACTTGATGACATTAAAAAAAGATTTATGTGATTCTCTCTAGGCTTACTGAATCTTCCCACTGCTGTTTTTAGTGTTTTCCCTCTGAGTTTTGCATGAAGCTTCATGCATATACACACAAATGGCAAAACCTATTGTCAGGCTGCACTGAGCAAGACATATTTACAGTTGAATTGCAGTTTAAAATGTTTATTTGCTCTCTGACCTTTAGACAGACAGTGAGACCAGCCTTGCTGTAGGGTGGATTTGTGAATGATGTTGGCATGCCATTACCTTTTGCTTTATAAGATTCAAAATGTTGGGATTTTTTCCAAGTAGCATCAAAATGAAAGCAACAAAATGAAATAAAAATGCAGAAAATGGGACTAAAGAGAGTGGTATTTATTCAAAATGAGCCTTCTTGGTATTAAGAAACCTAAATACTTTTTTTTTTTTTAAATTCAACTTAAAATGTTGGGAAATAATTATTTCAAGTTGCAGGTTATATGTTGTTAATTACTCATTTAGTGGTTCTTAGAGAAATGCCTATTTTTGTGGATGGAGCACTGTTATAGGTTGGGATAATCCCTCCCAGCTCCTCAGTGGTGCTGCTCCAAGTGTCAAGAAAGCCTGGGAAATGGCAGGAGGAAATAGAGGGAGGCTGTGTGACAGAAAGAAAAGTGGATGGGCAGAATGAGATTTGACCTGAATTCCCACATATATAGTCTGCAGTAAATGTAGTTTTGAAAAAATACAACCGTGCCTAGCTCTGATAATAGGTGAAATTCTGCTTTATTTTCCTTTGCAATGGAGTCAGGGAAAAGTCAAATTCCTTTGTTTATGTATCTGTATTACAATAACAGGAAGTTTTGCATATTTCATATATCCAGTAAGAAAAAAAAAACAGTAATAAAATGAACAATGATAAAACACTCAAGCAAGAAACATAATTTCTCAGTTAATTTCCTTGTCAAGTCTTTCAGGAATGTATGAAATGTTTATGTTCTAACTGAAATAAACAAATTAGGGTGTATAATTCAATTAGTTATAGGTTTTCTTCATTCCAAAGACTCATTTCCATTCTGAAATAAATTTAAATAACAGATCTATGTATACTTTTGGTCACTAACTAACAAATTTCCATGCCAGCTGTTTGCTTGTGATAATTAGAAGTGGTAATAACTTTCTGAATACCATCTCTTTGTGCAAGTGAGAATTTATGAACCTTTTTTTTACTCTGCAGCTTATCAGTTTGCATTACTGTATTTGATTTAATTTTCTTGAAGTTACTCTTGAACAATCACACCACCAACTCATGAAATACTGTCAGAACTAAAATGAAACAACCTGAAGTACCTTAAAGTTAATTGTGCAGTTTCTTCTAGAAGCTGCGAAGGATGAAACAAACTCCTATTTTTTTTCAATTTTTAAATATTTAGGAATTCTTCTCTGTGAGACTTAAATAGACATTGATATGGTAGAAACTTTGCAACTTAGTTTAACAAGATTAGTTGGTAAGACGAAAACTATTTTTACAGTTTAAATGCAATTCTAACTTTCTTGTGAACTGTAGGGAAAATGCTTGATTGGAATTGTCAATTTTATTTCAGCAGTAAAATTGAAATTAGATTGTTCTTTAGGACACTTAATTTTTTTTATTATTTTGGTAGATACTTTGAAATTTTAAGAAAGAATATATCAAACAGATTTTGAAGGAGCAAAGAGAAAATGCAGAAATCTTCAGCTAATAGCTGTTGCACAGGCCAGATATTCAATTGGCAAAAGTCTCTTTTCAAAAGTTAGCAATTTTTTAAAATGCTATATGCACTGTGATGGATTTAGGGTAGAATATGAAAGGCTTCCAGGATCTAGCATACCTCCAGCTGTAGACATTCTTCAAGTTTGCAGGGAGGTCACTGCCCTTCAAAATTCCACAGAAAACTGAGCATGTTGTAGCCCTTTCCTGAAAAATACTGTTTGAGGAGATGAAATTAGAGTGATAAAGTTTATTATTTTAGTGCATGCTGTCTTTTTCTAAGGGGGTAGAGCTCAGAGCAAACATTAAAAAGGAAAATGAATGTTGGGTGTGCTGCTGAGGCTGCTTCTGCCTTGCTCAGCCTCTGCTGCCCTGCCTCCATGGCAGAAAACGTGCCTCCCCTTTTCACAGCGGAGGCTTCCCTTTTCTGTTCCCAAACTGTGGAATCCTGAACCTGGGGTGGAAAGTGAGATCAAATCATGGAATAAATTAGGCTGGGAGGGGAAGTTGGCTGATCTAAGCCAGTCACAGCAGAGCTTCCTTCATTGTAGATGCAGCTTAGAAGTCAGTTGAGGTTGCTGGGGCCTTTCCCAAGCAATCCTTGAATAGCTCCAAGGACGGAGATTCCATAGCAAAGCGACTTGTTCCGTGGTGTGGACACCCTTTCTGTAAGAGCTTGTTGTTTTCCCCGATCCCTAATAGCAATTTTCCATTTACCTCTTGTGCTGATTGTGCTCTTGTCCCTTGTCCTCTGAGAGGAGTTTGTCCCTGATTCCTCGTGCCTGGTGCGCTCCTTTGGCAGCCACATGGCTGTGCTTGCAGCGCGTTCCCGCCTGCCTGCCTGCCGTGGAAAGGACGCCGAAGGTTTAGCGAGCGAATTGTCTGCGCAGCGTTTCCAACATCTGCAGCGCTTCAGAAGTGCAGATTATTTAGCTGCCGTGCCGCTCGTCTTGCTGTGGAAATTCGATGTCGCTCTTGAAACAGTTTTCCTCAGAAACGAGCAGCGGGGCTAAGGCGAGATGGGAAGGAATGTAAGGCGCCTTCCTGTGTGACATGGAAATCAACAGCGAACGGCTCTGCTGCCAGCGTTGTGTACCTTGTCAAAATTATTTCACACTTTCATCCCAAATCCTTGGTACCTCTCGGGCTGCTGCTGAATTTTTTCCATTTATCCAGGACCTTGTTACTTAATTTGCCCAGCTTGTAAAAAAAAGGCTGTAAAATGCAGGTTTAGTAAAGAATTACATAAATAAGGAGTAGTGAAAGGTGCCTGAAACTTGATATTCTGGCTAGACACTGGAAAAGATGCTGGAATTCAGTTTGGTAGTGAGTTTGGGAACCGAGATTAGCAAAATCATTTCCCAGACACTCTGGGAAAGCAAACCCATTTAGCCATTAAAGCGTTATGGTTGCTGAAATAAAAACGTGGATGTTGATGACTGGAAAAACAACTTTGTTGTGGCTAATGATCCAAATGTTAGAGCTGTTCAAAATGCATGATCCATGTGAAAAGGTAGGATGTTAGTTTCTCATTGCCTCTGCATTGTTAACAAGTTAATTAAGCTGGAATGCCCTTCTCCTGTGATGTTAGCAGATATGAGAGCACCGAAAGCCTTTTGCCAGAACATAACAACTGAAACCAATAGATACAGTTACTGTGTACTGGCATTTTCCTGTGTCACAACATTATTTTGTGTGTATCTGAAGTTCAGTAGTGAATGCAGTCTCTTTATGTTGTATTTGAATACAAATATCCAAAATCATGAAAGGGACTGTGGCTTGCTCAAAAGCCTTGAGCTGACTTTACTGCTACAGGGTATTGAAAAATCAGAATTTTCAGTGTGTGAATAACTCTGATGTTTCAATGTTGGTTTTTTTTTTTTCAAGAAGTGGAAAGAGAAGTCATGAGTATGTTCGGGTCTACTCACTTACTGAGATAATACGTTTGTTTTTGTTTTGCTTGCATACTGGCCAGAAGGACTAAGGCTGATGTTTCACCAATTCTAACAGGTGGAACTTCCAATCTTTAAGACAGGAAAAAAAATCAAGAAAAACAAAAAACCCAAACAAAAACATTTATTTCACAGGAGTAATCTTAACCCCCCTGTCCTCATCAGCTCAGAATCTGGAAGGCCCTTTGAGCATGGTTACATCCAGACCTCCTGCATTTCTGCCTCTGAAGTGTAAGGAGGCATTAACACAGGGGTTCAGCTCCCCTGCCAGGACGCACGTGGCCTTTGGGATCTCTGACCTGAAACCACCACCCTCAATGCAGGCTGTATGGCAAAGCCGTACAGGGCTGAGGACCCCAAGAGTCCAAAGCCCTTTGATTCCAAGGTCCTCTGAGTGTTGGTGCTGACTTAGAGCTGTAAAACAGAAAGAAGCTTAGGAATTCCTAGTTCTGGCTTACTAAAGAAACTAGCAGGCAACCAGGCGTGATACTCTTATTCACGCACTTATTTTTTGACTTATTTATTCTTTCTTTCTTCATAGCTGGTGAGGTAAGACCAATTCAGATATACATTTTTTTTTTTCTCTTAGAAATGTTTTGAAATCCTTCTTAATAGAAAAGTAAAGCTGGCTTGTATGGTGTCTTCTATGTCAGCATGAAAGGATGTTGGCTGTGATTTCTAGATTAATCTGCAGTTAAGAGACTGTTTTTCTTACTGGCAGTTGGAGTCTGTGATCTGGCCATACCTCCCATTGAAGAGTTAAAGGTGTGTAATGATTCCTCTCCATTTCCCTTTTGTAGGAGTTTCTTGATAGATGATACTGTATGTTCCTCTTTAGTCCCTTCATGTATTAGTTCATTGCATCCTTTGATTTATGAATGGGAGCAATCAAAATGCCCATTCCCTAATTTTTCACAAGTATAGACAGCACATATCATATGTCTTTCTGATAGGGTTGCATTAAACATCTTGGTTTTACTTCTTGAGGGTTTTATTCTAAAATTAACGTCTGGGTTTGAAAACGTGTGATCGGCAGCCAAAGAAATCTGTTTTGCCGTCTGAACAAAATAATTCAAACCTGAAATATCACAGCTGAAATAGTGTACTTGTGTCTCCTCACTATCTGGAGAGTCAAATTCTGGCTTTAGTCAGAAGGAAAATTAATTTGCTCTTTTCACAAATTTGTCACGTATTTTGATATGATTACCCAGTTTTTCCTCAGCATAACCCTTGCAGTGGGACTGTTCACCTTTAGGGCTAAAATCAGGGCAGATTGATACCTACTGGCAGATTTTTAAGGCATGCTACTTATCCCTTCTATTTCTGGCTTCAGAACAGATAGATTGTTTTTTTCTGTCAAATGTAAAAGAAACTTAAATACAGTGCTGAAGTCACTGGATCTGTGCCAGCCTGACAGCAGCTGAAGACCTGGCATAGTTTTTACCTAGAAATGCAAGAAATACACAAGAAGACAGGACTTGTATAGCTAAATATAGGCTGCCCTGAGAGTTCTAGGCCCAAATTTCTGTTTAGACCACATACCAAAAGTAACAGAATGCAATATATTTTTAACCAAAATTATCCACCGAAATCAGTAAAATTTTGTAATGTTCAAGCAATACAGGAACAAAGATGTTTTATTTTCTGTTCTCTTAAGATAAATGTCTTGAAAGTGGAGCACAGCTTCTAGGAGCAAACTCTAGCTGCAGACATATATTAAATAAGCTGGCATGTGGAAAGAACTATGCCTCTGAGACATACTGCAGACGTTCACAAGTGTGTAAAACATTTTCAGCTTGTGCACAGATAGACATGATTTGTAAATGCTGAGGTACTGAAATAACAGAATTTTCATTATAGACAGTTTTATCGCATCCCTTTACATAAAATTGCAAAAACAAGTGCTAATGTTGAAACTGGCCATTAACCAAAATGTGTGCTGTCAAATTAAATGTTCCCATCTGAGATGATAAATGGAGGCTACATGGCTATAAGCTGTGGCTTATGAAAAATAATTGTTTGACATCTGGCTCTAACATCTGGTTTTATAATTGATGCTCTAAAGCAAATGGAATATGTTTTTTAAGGGTTTGTTTTTAATTAGTGTTCAGCAGCCTGTATTTCTGCATTGTATAACTATCACACACCTACAAAAGGCTGAAAAAAATCCCTTCAATTCATACCAATGCTTAAAGATATAAAATTGTATATATGCTAGTGCTTTACCATTTAACTCTGAACAGCACCAAACAGCATTTAGGGAGAAACAGGACTGAGTGGTTCTGGCACTTGTTCAGTGCCCACCCCAAAAAATACTTAAGGGAATGTTCTTTTTCTGCTCAGGATTAAAGAAAAATGGGCCTAATGATTACCAACTGTTAGTGTTACCATTTTATTTCTCTGTGCTTAAGTTAAAAACAATAAGAAACTTGTGTCAGAATGTTGTCCAGGTCCCTTAGCAGTAAGATACTCCCATTTTTGTTTCTTTCTGCCTTTCTACTGCCAGCAACTTTAAAATTGTGAGCTCCTTTAAAGATTCAAAAGAGTCTTGCATCTTGACAATGCTTGCATGCAGGAATACCTTTCCTCCGGATAGTTATCGCTAAATCCGAAGGTAATTGAAAGAATAAAAATAGACCTCATTTACACATGATGTGCATCACTTCCACATGTGTTTTCTGTACAGGACACACCTAATTTGCCTGTTTCTTTGTCATTTGATTGCAAATGAAGGCTTAGAAGAAGTCAAAGTTGTGTTACTGTGTTCAGTCCTATTAGGTGGTGATGTTTATTACATTTTACTGTGGGATAAGGATGGGATCAATGAAAAGTCTACATTTCTTATCAATATTGACAGCCTTTAAATAACCATTTTTCTCCTTTTAACCAGTGTTTTGTGAACTTTCAGCGACTGTGTTTTCATACAGCTCAGGCTCAGCCTGTACTATAAATTTTACTAGTTTTGGGTCCATTAAGTGGAAGCTGGGAAGACCATGTCCTCCCTCCCATTACTAAGATGTTGTTGCCAGCAAAGCTCCTTGGGTAGCTGCACCTCAGCAGTGAAATAAGTCCTGTTGTTCCCTTTGTTTACATCTTTCTGTGACTCCAGCATGTTGCCTCTCCATGAGGGATCCTCCTGGCATGGATTTGTTGTTTGACTCATTCTGTAAGGTTGATACACCTCAGCCTGTCCTGTTCCCAGCCATAAAAATGGCCCCAAGCTCAACATGTGTTAAAACTGCCATGGTAACTCACACTGACAGATGTGAGAATCAGAGATTAGAAAGCTTCTGTCTCTTCCCCTTTAAATTCCTCCTCTTTGAGTGTTTATTTGCTCATGTATTGAAAAGCTTCGTTTTTTAAAAGTAAACTGGGTTCCCAGTTATACTGAGATTTATCTCATAAAAGTCCACATGGCTGCTAGTTGTGGATTTACAGGGAGTAGCTCGATACTGAGGAAGACCAGTAAGTAGAGTTAAAAAAAAGATATGGACAGGACAGAGATCAGGATTTGGTTTCAGTGTGGCTGTTCAGTGTTGTTGTTTGTTTTTTGTTTTTTGTTTTTTTTCTGGTAAGTCCTTCCCCAGGCCCACAAACCAACCCAACAAATCTGCAAGGTTCTCATGATTTTCACCAAATGTTGCATTTCTCCTAAGAATGATTTACATCCTTTGAGTTTTCCAGGGACTATGCTTTCCACTTGTTGACTTTTATATTTTTGGCTTCTTCAGTGCACCTAAAAGCAGGGCTGGAAAAAAAGGGGATGGTTTCAGAGAGTTTAACAAGGAAAGTACTCTGTTGTGCTGCCAGCAGCTCTGAATAGTAGATATTGTTTCCCAGCTGTATGAAATATATACATTTTATTTTACAGTACACAAAGAGAAATTTCTCGTAGCTTTGCAGACAGACCAATTAAATGCAGCTCAGACTTGCTGGGTCAAGGGCTGAGGTTACACGTTACTGTCAAAGTCTTACTGGGATTGACAAAAGCACTTCCTGAAGTTTTCTTTCTATTAAGGAAAGAAAACCCTTCCCTGACCCAATTTCAGTTGATTTTCTTTGCATTTGTCACAGTGATTACTTTGGATGACCTTTTAAATATCCTTGCAAATACAGAAGCTGATGCCTTGTCTCAAGGCAGAACTGGGTATTGCAAGGTGAAGGGGAAGAAGTCCTTTGGTAGGTAATTCTATACCAACTTGCCTATAGGCAACTAGTTATTAATCCTCATTTCTTAGAGATGATTGGAAAATGCAGAATAGAAAGTTCCTCCTTTCCCACG
>WAAE01014787.1:0-33961 GCA_013400495.1 Nicator chloris | reverse complement strand
AGCAGAAATTGGTAGCTCTTTCACGTATCAATTACATTTTACCCTCTACAAGTAAGTGTATGGTTGGACAGTAGGCTGACAATAATTCACCAAAAGTCATTTACAGAAGCTAATGTGAAAATTTGATATTTCAACTTAGCAGAGAACTTTATCTGGAGCAGAGCTTTTTAAAATAATTCTATTGTGGAAGAAACTGATTTTATGCCTTTGTGAAGTACGGTGGGATGCTCTTTAGCTTTTGATTGAGCAGTAAGAGAATACCAGTAAAAGCAGTGGCTCATTACCAGCAGTCATCTGTGCTTTGTGCATGTTCACGTCCACGAGAAAAGAGGTGTTTCAAATAATTGCTGGGGATTTATTTTGGTTTTAGCCAGATGTACTTCAGGGACTCTCGCTTTATGTGCAATGGAAGGGCTGTACCAGGAGACCCGGGATTCCACAACCACAGACACCAACGTCACGGCTGTCCCTGTCGTCACTTCAGTGGTCGCTGTAGCCCGTTTTGTCTTTGGTGGATTGAGAGAGGTTGGAAAAGCAGTGACATGGGAGAAGCAGGGAGAATTGCTCCAACCCTTTGCCTTAGAGGGTGACCTGTGTGAGAGCGCTGGGGAAAGAACCGGCGTTGTGGTGGCCAGGGCTCCGCGGAGCGTTATCTGCGGCATTTGTCGGCACAAATGCTAACTTTGGGTCTTCCCAAGGGACGGGAATAGCCTTGTACAGGGCTTGGTAAATAAACCACAGAAAGCAGGGAGGGAATCAAATCAAGTGAAATAATCTCAGTGACTGCTGTGAACTCCTAATAGGGATATAAACAAGAAACGGTTTGTATGAGCTGTCATGTGGAGGTGGAAATGTCTTATCTCTACATGCTAGCAATGGCTGGGGCGTTTAGTGTTTAACATGAAACAATTCCTGATGATTTACATGGTCAGAAAGCTGAGCTCATTTTATTTCTTCCTCTTACTTTTTTCTTTGTATTTTGGTATTTGATGGTTGTTTTATTTTTTTTTTTTAACAGAGAAATGTTTAGTGATTCACATCTGACTTCACATAAAGATGTTTTAAGCAGCCTCCAAAATTTGTAATGTTATGACTTCATTCAGACAGAAATGAAGCTCTTGGTGAAAAGGCCTGGGGTATTTTCATTGCCATAATGATGTGAGCAGTACAGGAGGAATATACTCAGGGCTTTCAAATAATTATCTGTATTTTTTTCCAGCTTTCCTACTGTTCCTCATCTCCTCCCTCTACCTCCCCCAGTGATGCCACTGCAATTGTAGTGGGTTCTTTGTTTATAATAAAAATAGTGCAAAGAAACCCTTGATCTTTGCATTCCAAGAGTGTCAGTCCAACTTCCTGAGGTTATTTCTCAATACTTGCAAATATTTTTCTAGGAGGTTTTCAAGCAGTTCAGTCCACTCAAGAATCTGAGGAGAGCATGGTAGTGCCGCATACATAAATGAAGGAAAACTTAAATTTGTTAAAAATGGGAAAAATATGAAGAATGTTTTATGAGTAAGGATATGGGTGATTATATATATGTGTACACTTATTAGGTATATTTGAACCTGTAAGATTCATTCATGGCTTCAAAGAGTTTTTATTTTTCATGTGCCCCAACATGTTAAATAAGAAATAAAATGAGATAGCATTGGCAAACAGAAAGCATTTTTTCATGCTCTGTTTTTTTTAAAGCTTTGTATTATCATTTTTGGCACGCGGTAATACCCTGCAGTTAGAGGTTTTTAAATGCGAGAACATATTTTTAATAATTTTTCCAGTGTCCAAAACATAGAATTTTGCCTTCTGGCACCACCTGTCAAAAGATAGTTCTCTGCAGGTCTTGGATGAGCTGCAATGGAGAAAAGTGAGGCTGAACTTCAGTGGATACGGGAGGAAATCCAGATCCCACTGCTATGTCTATTGCCCACTCCCAGTTTTGCTCTTCCATCGCTTCAATATTTAAACACAGTGGGTCCATTATTGCAGGAAGCGTTTCCAGGACCAAGCAGTCCAGTTGGAAATTCAAAGGGCTAGTGCATGACTGCAAGGAGACAGTGTATGCCTTTTATTAGGAGGTTTTTAGCAATGTAAGGATTTGGGTTTTTTGCCTCCCCCAACTTTATGACTTTATGATTTTATTAGATGAAAAAACCAGGGAAAATAATTTCACTTTTTTTTTCTCCCCCAAGAAAGAGAAAAAAGATACAGGATTTGAAATGAAATAAATAGTTGTTTTAAGATGATTGTTTTGGCTTGGAGAGTTTCTTACATAAAATGTGTTCTTGGCCACATTTTTGAAGGAAGTATTGGATATAAATTAATATTTCATTTTAGAAACATGGAAATGGAAGAGTTGTGGCTTTCAATTCATAGTTTTTCAGCTCTGAGGCCATTATCTTGGTTCAGCTCATATTTGTGAAGTTGCCCTCAACTCCAGAGAGTATTGTGGCTGGGCCTGGGCTTACTTGCCCAGCCTGAGTGAATCCATGGCCTGCATGTGACTCCTTATATCAGGCACTAGTCACTTGTCACAGCTGGGCTACCAGTGCTGGCAGGGCTGGAGTGGGAATGGACGGGTCCTGAGTGGGTGGCCACAACCTCTCTGTCCTGGGAGTGAGAGCTGACAGAGAACAGAACAGGCTGTGCTTTCTGTGACACAGCATGAATTACTTCTTATGGCTCCTGTGAATGTTTGTCTGGCTTGTTCCTTGGAGAATTGCTCCTGTGGCTCTTGGTTTTGTTCTCATCTTAACCTTTCCCTGCTCTTTTCTGCTGTAGGGATGAACTTTGCTTCTCTGTCTGGGTGTGTCACTGCACTGATACTCAGAATGCCCTTTTCCTGAATCCAAATCCTGCTTCAGGCTGGAAAATTTCTTTCTAAGACATTTAGAACTAGGTATTTCAATCTAAACACCTATGTTCCTGAAGTTTTTATTATCTCTCAGTGCAGGGTGGCCTTCTGCCGTCCATTCTGCACTCTTTAAATTTAGGAACAAATCCTCTCTTTTCCCCACATAAGATCTATTTCTTTTAATTTCCACTGAAATAAAATTTTCCTTACTCCATGTTGCAGATTCTACTTTTCCAGGGAGGAAGCTAACACCATTTCTCTTATATACAGTTCTCTTATTAGGTAAGCTTGTTCATTCCTGTCAGCCTGTTCTGGATTTTACATGTAAGACACGTCAGCTGGGGATAGGTAAATGTTAATTATAGAAGAGTGAATAAAAAGCTGGGATAAGTTTCAACTTCCTCTTTCATCTGCGTGAAATGATTGAGGATCACTTCACATTAAAGAGGAGAGATGTTATTTTAGAAATGTGAATTGCAGCCTTCATCTCACATGGATCACTTCCCACTGAGAGGAAGTGGCAGCAGCCACTTTGAAACGAAGACAAGAATTGGCCAAGGACAATTATTCATTGTGTAATTTTGAAAGGAAAAAGAATGTTTTTACATTAGTGGTTACATTGTGCAGCAACGTTGAAAGCAGTTGCAAACTCTGTGGTGTCTGCAGAGGGATGTTGTTGTGTGATTGTTCTAATGTCACAGAAAGCATGCTGGAATCTGCATGAGATGCCTTGGCCATGATCCTTGGCTAAATGATCCTATGGACTCCTTTTTGATTCGTGAGATTTTAGCACTCACTATTTATTCTAGGAGTCTTCTCCTTTTGGGCTGTGATACTTGCTGATAGCTTTGTGTCAGAGAGTTGAATTCTCTGGAATTAACTGATAAACAGATAAACCATAGAAAGCCCATTGTTATTATTTTGCATACCATTGGTTGTCTCTTGATATTGACTGATTTAATTTCAAATGTTTAAAAGAAATTTGAAATCTCCTTTATTTTACTATTAGACACCTTTTTTTTTTGCCTTAAAATGCCAAGCCCAACCCTCCTGAGGTCACAAATACTTCTGCAATGCCTGCAATACTATGAAAATGACAGCTGCTGAATGCAGAAGCTTGGTGGCTGCGGTCCTAATCTGGTTTATTTTTGCTGTGAGCTCATCAGAACAGGATGTTAAAGGAAGTTGGGGGACTCAGTAACTTGATTAATAATATAAGGACCAAGCAACCCAAACAGATGGGTTGGATATCTTTTTTATAGTAGTACTTGAAGGATGTTCCAAGTTTATAAAACTTGATGAAGGAAGAGAATGCAGGTTATTTTAGCTTTCAATGATAGGGGAGAAAAAAGTATTCCATGCCTTATAAAAATAACTCATTTAGGAAAACTGTGTACTGAATTAACAAAATCCATTTGGGATGAAAAAACTTGTGCCACCGTATGTATCTGAACCTTCTGCTCTGCTTTGGAATGTGCATCAGTTCTGAAAAGTGATTTTGTGCCAAGCTAAGTGGAATATAGCAAATTGCCCAAAATACTCAGCTATGACAGGGGAATACTGCATGGGAGTTCACAGCCAGCCTCTTCCTTGTCTAATGAGTGAGATCAAGGATAGTTCAAGTTGTGTAATCATGCTGACTTGGCAGAAACCAGCGCTGTGTGAAGCCTGTGTCACTCATTCTCCTTACATTCTTATTCATAGAGAGAATTCCATCAAAAGCACTCCTTTAGGTAGCTCAGTGACACCAGCCTGACTTTCCTTATTAGAATAGTAAAAGCTAATGAGAAAGGGTGATCTGTTGGATGGAATTTTAGAGTGCATGTTAAAAATGTGGAATCCATGAGGACTCCTTCCTCATGAACCAACAGTTAGATGTGTTTATGTGTCTTTCCAGCTCTCTGGATTTCTCTTGGTGCGGTTTCCAAATTGTTAAAATACTCCTTGTTACAGGAGAACTCTTGATACATAGACATTCAAATTCCAGGATCCTTCCTCATATTCTTCTTTGGTTTTGATTCCTGTGACTTCCTTAGCAAACAAGCAGGAGTGCGGGAACTTTTGCTGATAAGGCCGATTGAAAAGAAACTGCACAAATTAGCAAGAAATGTGGGTTTCAGGTTTGGAGTCAAGGGAATCAGAATGGGAAATGCAATTTGGAATGTAATCTTTCTTTTAAAAAAAAAAAAAACAGAAGCAAATCATACAAATTCATTATTCAAAAAGAGCTGGAGTTCTGTATATTTAATGTTCACTAAAATTTGGTTGTAAATTTCCAGTAAACCAAGTAACTTTTTAAAAACCTATTTGATGAATAAATTTAAATAATGAAGGCATTAGAGAAGATCCTGGTCCTTTAGATTACAGCTTCAAATTATAAAAATGATCATATGTTCTGCAAGAACCACTCTGGTTTGTCACTCTCTTGGTGATTAGTTTATGGAAATTTCAGTATTGAAAAACAAATGTTGTTTTTCAAAGGACAGATGAGCATTGTTCAACCCTAGAAAGGTTGTTCTCAAGCTTTCAGTCTCTGTTCATTTGTTTTAACATTTGATGAGATTGCAGCATTATTTACAGTGGTTACCACCAATTTTTAAAGTTGGAATTTGTGTTCAAAATGTGATAGTTAAGTTAGTTGTTAACTAAGCCAAGTACTGATCTAAAATAGTTGGTTTTCACTCAGTATATTTCTGTTGCTTGAGTCTCACTTATTTATGAGTCTGCAATAAAAAATAATCACTGTAAATATTCAGTTTTCTGCTTATACAGTTGATATTTACAAGAAATAAAGAAAAACCTGTAATGTGCTCCGTGTTTCTACAACCTCAACCATTTGTTATTAGCATCCGGGAAGATTAAGTTCCAGTAATTACAGTGCTTTTAAATTTCTAGAAGCAGTGTGCACATCAGATGCTTTCTGCTTCTACAGTGATGCAAAGTAGCCATATGCCTAGTTAACCATCTAATTAGGCTTTGCATCACTGAAGCAATAGAAAAGGCCCAGAGTGTTTATTGTTCAAATCTCCAACATTAATTCACCAGATTCACTTGTCAGCCCAGGAATTAGAGAGGAGCCAAAATAAGAGGCCTACTTTGAAGCAGTCTTGATAACAATCTCTGATTTCCCTCAATAATTTTTTTTTGTATTTTATAAAACACCTCAGAAAAAATCTTCTAGGGTTCTGGCTTGAATAATAGAAGCAATGTTTACAATACGCCTTCAAAACCTGAGTTTTTCAGATTTCACTGCCATTTTGTTGGCAGGTAATAGGACAAATGCAAGCAATGAGCTGGTTGTTTTTCTCGTTCTTTAGAAACCCTTCCTGTGTGAAATCCCACTGACAATTATTCCATTATATTGGCTGGTCCTGTTACTACCTCTACCACTATTGGTATTCAATCCCAAAGAGACAGCCTGAATTATCACAAGCTTGTATAAATCCTTGGCTGATAAACTGTGAAAAATACCTCCTTTATTCGTGGTACCTGACAAAGGACTTTTGCCTGTTTAGGAGGCAAAGAACACTACAAGTGACAAGTACTCAGATCAGTTGGAGGGTGCTACTTTCTCCTTTAAACCTGTCCCTAGTAGGAAAATAAATGAATATAGGAAAATAAATTATTTTTCTATTGTCCACTGCTTTCACTCTTTTTCCTGGTCCTTGAATTTTACCATCAAATTCCAACCCCATGCACAATCACCTCCAATACAAAATGAATATTAATTTTTTAAAATGTATAAATTAAAAAATACTAGCTATGTACAGGTGGTCCCATAAAGCTTGTTGGCTTAACTGTGTCCATTTTTGTTCAATCTTAAACAGCAACTGGTAAAACAAAAGCATTTGTGCTTGGGGTATTTATGAAAAGAATTGAATAACGATAATGGGAAAGGTCAGGGGGACTCTGTGGAAAAGTGTGATCCAATACATTGTTTACAGATCTTTCTATGAGCATCATCCAAATTCTTTCATGAACATAGATTTGAAACAACAATATATTAGAGGTAACTGTGTTGGAAGGAATGATCTTCATGAGCAAATGTGGATTTCTTGTAAGGTCTTTTCTGTCTGTAGCGTCTACAATGTACAGCCAAGGAGAGAGAGATTTAAGATCAGTTTTTTAAAAGTGATTTTCACATTAAGACTGTCTTTTTTTCAGATATTGCAAAACCCACAATACATTTTGTAGCGTGGAATTTCTCCTTGCGTCCTTCACATCCTGAGTCTGTTTTGTCAAAGGCCTTGGACAAGGTGTGAAGTGACCAACGTTTGTTTTGGCAATTAAAACTACTTGCTACATCTGTCATTCTTCCCTTGGAAAAGCCTGACATACGAAAATGAAGACAATGCTTAAAAGAAGGGGTGTGTGAAAAAGCAATTGTCTGTGCAGCATTTGCAGTAGCAGCCTAGGCACATTTTTCTTGGCTTTCTGTCTGGTTCTAAGGTTGATGAAGGAATCAAAGCCGCTGCTCTATTTCAGGCTAGAAAGGCACTAGTAAAGAAAGCATGAATGTCCACCCATGAGTATGTGTCCTCACTTAATGTTGGAAATCTATTTCTGAAGTATCGAAAACTGATGTTTTCTTGGTCTTCAGGTCAATAATTATTACACTAACTGGTAGAATAAATGCAGGATGGCTCAGATAATAACATATTTATGTAATTAGGTATGTTTTCTGGATTATATTGGCAGGGGACCATGGCATTTAAAATGTTAGTTTCTACATTTGTAGCCAGCATTTATGATCACATGGATGGTGAGAGGTAAAATTCAAGGAATTTTACAGGTGTTAGTCTGAGAGAAATAAAAGAGTAGAAAAGATTTCTTTGTTTATGATCAAGACTTTGAAACCTATTGAAATGAGTGTCAGAATGTCATGGGATCAGGCACTCTCCAGCTGACCTGATGTTGAGGTATGTTTAAATTCATGTCTGCTCCAGTATGCTCCAGACTCATTCCTTTTATAAGTCTCTCACTCAAATAACTTCCATTTTTGGGTGTAAATCTGTTGTTTGTTGAACACTGGAGCTCTAAATGGCAGAATGAGTTATCAGCCTCAAATGGAGGCAGGTCTCTGCCATCCCCTGGCCATGGAGCAGTCCCTTTGTGTTGCTCTGCAGTGTCACAGCTGCTGCTGAAGGGCGGCTGAGTAAATTTCTTCTGCTTTCAGAGCACATCAAAGCACAATGGCTGAATGGAAGATTAACTATGAAAACACCAAACATCTTTGTCGGGACACATTGCGTTAGAGTCTGTGCCCACAGTGTGGAGCGCTCTGCTTCTCGATGTTTTAAACAGATGGGTAGCTTGCTTACAAGAAGGATATTTGTATTATTTGTACAATTGTCTTGCTGCTAATTTTTTCCTTGAGTTTTGGAAGCGCATTGAGGGTGATACTCAACAATTCTGTTTTTAATTCCTGCTTGGACAGGTCTTTCTGATGGAGCACCTGAGCACAACTTTGGCTGGCTGCTATTTGTCCTGCTATAAATTTGTTTTCTCCCTCCTATAAAAATATGCTTATATATCCCTTTGGGGTCCAGCATTTTCTTTAAAAACAAGGTTAGCAAATGAATTCAGTCTGACATGGTCTGTCAGATTTGTGTCGTTTGGCTGCTCTGTGCCTGCATGTCTATGGTACGCCTTCGGTTGTTGCTAACAGCAATATGCAGGTTAAGCTTCCGTACTGGACCTAAAAACAGCTTCACAAGTGTGCAGAACTATTGGAAGGAGATGATTATCTACTTCCCACTGCACATTTTCCTGAAGCTTCCTTTTTTCTTTTTTTTTTTTTGTTCTTAATCTTCTGTTGCTGCCACACGCACTAATGGATTTCTGTACAGGAAGCACAGAATCTTTCAAAAGGCTGGATTCAGCAATTTTGCAAGGCCTGCAGTCCATTAAGCTGAGGGACCAGTTGAATCAAAGAGGCTGCACAGCCCCTAGTTTCAGTTTTGAAAGCAGTGGCCCCCAGGAATGAAATGTTATAAAAGACGACAGACCTAACCTTTTATTTTTCTACCTTGGACTGAGTTCTATTTAGCAGCAACATGAAATTTCTATCAGGTTCCCTCCATACGGTCCTTTCAAGGCTCCAATAAAGGAATGAATGCCAGAGCAGAGCCTTTACCCATTCAGATTTCAGCTCTGTTAGCTTTCAATACCAGAAATGTATTTAAAAGTGGGTAAGGTTTGTTAACTCTAATATACCACTGTCACTCATCCTGCTCCAAAAGAATCAAACTATATATGTGTTGGGATTTGCAATTCAAATGAAACCATTTTACTTGTTGAAAATGGGCTACTGTGGAGGAAAAAAAGGCTGTATAAAGGATCACATTAACCTACAGCAATAATATTATAACAGCACTGTTCATGATACTATAGTTAGGATTGTGCCAACTGGTTAATTTATGAGCCTTCTCCTTCCCTTTCCGAAATGCCCAGCTGCTTTTCCCCCGGCTTTACAAATTTCTGATTAAAAGTCTCAAATAAAAGGGCTCTGCTTGTCAGAAAACAAAATTCTATAGACTCAGCTATCATCAGGTTTATTTCAAAATGTTAGTGAGGTTCTATGTCCTTTATTTATTTATTTGCAAAAGAGATATAATACCACTTATTTTTCCATAAGTTGCACATGCATAATCACACTGCCATCATTTTTAACTGCCTAATATCCTGAGGAATTTTGCTGTTTAGCTTATTGCCTTGTTGTAGGGACTGAGAAGGGCATATTTCAACAGTGAGTAAACATAGACTTTGAGGAAACAGGAGGTTTTATCTATCTTACAGAAATCATCACCAGTGACTGAAGAGTTTTTTGACAAAGTGTCTGGGCAAAGTAGTTGTAGGAAAGGTTCTCTGCTGTTATCTGTCGATGATAATTAAATAAAAGGACATTTGGAGAGGTATTGCCTTTTAGGCTAATAGTCAGTAGAACTGTATATAACTGAGAATTAAAAATCTTGCTCATAAAATAGCAACATGGTGGGCTCAGAATGAAGCCAGAGGTATAAATCTTAATATCAATGATTAATGCTATCACTGACAATAATGTTAAGGCTTTTATTACCAGCACTGCTGTGAGTATGACAGTTGGAGTCCAGGGTGTATGACGAGAGGAGAACCGACCTTAGAGCAGTGGACCCAAATTTTTAAGCTAGACTTTTACCTGAAGAGAAATGGTTTCAGTGTCCTTGTAGCAAGTGGGCTAAGGGGTTCAAAATTGTGTGTGACCAAAGGAAAGGGAAATATTTCCAATGCTAACCTGGTACCAGGGTAGATAGTATTAAGAGATAGAAACTTCCAGAAAAGCAATATGCTCCTAAATTCATCTCTATAAAACATGGAGTATATTGGAAATAGAATCTGGAAGCATATTTCCAGCCTCTCTGGAATTAGAAGCCTAAAGAAAAGGTCAGTTTTAAAAAAAGGATACTGTCAAACAAAGCAGGAAAGTCTTGAAATAAGGTGCATTCTTTTCAATTATTTTCATTTCTGAATGTGTGACTGAGGGCTGGAGAATGTGATTACCTGACTCTAGGTTCTACCTTTTAGTTTGGGAAGCTTTTTATTTATAAAAATCCAAGAAGAATTAGAATATATTTCTTCATTTTAGCTGTCACTCATGAAAATGACCCAAACCGGTTCTATTTTTGCTG
This sequence comes from Nicator chloris, assembly GCA_013400495.1. Taxonomy (NCBI): domain Eukaryota; kingdom Metazoa; phylum Chordata; class Aves; order Passeriformes; family Pycnonotidae; genus Nicator; species Nicator chloris. The sequence goes on along the minus strand of WAAE01014787.1, from coordinate 23,440 downwards.
AAATTCTTATAAAAGGATGCTTCTGCATCAAAGCTCATATTGACTTTTGTTAGAGTTTTTGTGTGTGTATGTACATGTGTGTGATAGAGGCTAGCACAGGGAAACACGAGATCAGGCCAGCACTTGTGGGCACTTTTCTAGCAGATCACTCTTTCAGTTCCATCCTTCAAAGTACCTTTGCCAAAATATTTCAGGATGTATGTCATGAACTGCTCCCCAACCCATATTTAATGTATCTTATCTGTATTGTGTATGTGCATATGAATGTACAGAAATGCTCACATGTAATTAGATATTTATACTCAGCATATGTTTAAGGAATTGGGTAGATATAAGTACACCTATTGTGTAAATGTATTAATAGGTGCCTATATATGTGTAATGATATTTATGGAAATTTTTGTGTGCATGTGTGTTTCTGCATCTATATTTTGCTAACAGTGCAACTCTGGGTAGAAAAAGGTTCAAGTCCAGGGCTAAGGATCTCTGACTAATTCCTGTTACTACTCCTGTCTTCCAGTTTGTGACTGGAGTCACTGAGCACTGATTTAACCCCTATGGGCAACAGAAAATGCTGTTCATTGGGCCTGTCAATGTCGACTTCAAGTTTTTGAATCTCAGTTTTTCACAGATGGTATGAAAAAAGAAAAGAGGATTTAGCAGTCCCTGTATTATGGAAAAATATTAGATCATTGTCTAAGAGGGATATTTTGAATGCACATTTTACTGTGAGCACATCAGTTCAGGCTGTGGGAACACTCAGTTCCTGGAGCTGTGAATGCTGTCTGTCCTCACAGCAATGCAGGCTCAGGGCTGCTTGTGTGGGAAGAGCCAAAGGGCTCCAGTGGTGGACAGAGCTGCACTCCCCCTACTTATCCACCCTCCCTCTGTGAGCAAGAAGCTGGGCCAACATTAACACATGATGTCGTCCCAGGCTCTCTGGCTACTTCTGCAGCATTTGTTTTCTGCTCCTGAGGCCAACTGGCCCAGCCTAGCTTGCATCAGGACAGCTAAGTCACCGTCACCCAAGAGAAAGACTGCATCCAAAGGACCCCTGGGACAGTGTTCCTTGTTCAGGCTCGCACCTGTCCTCACAGCCTTGTCCTGCAGAGCGCCCAGGGGTCACTGCTGGGATGGCAGCGTCCTGGAGGATGTGTCAGGCCTTGGAGGCACTCCCCAGCTCTGTTTGCTCACACAGACAGTCTCTGTCTGCAGAGACCTGGCTGCTGAATTGGTGGTTTCTTGAGCACATGCTCAAAAGGCTTGCAGTAAAAATGATGGGCGAACCTCATCTTTAGAAATGTCTGGCTATTTGCCTAATTTTGTATTCCTCCCTTTCTCTACCCCAGCCTCATCTCCTCATTAAGCTTGATTCTCTGGAAGTCAAAAATCTTTGTCCATATCTACATTTATGTGTTATTGTCCAAAGACTTCAGAACCTGCTGGTGAATTCAGTTGCATTTGGCAAGAGTTCATGGTTTAGAAGTTTTAAATTGCTAGCTGCACGGTGAAAAAAGCAGTATCTGGTGGGAATGTGGACTCCCAATGAATTCTTCCACCAAGAGAAGGCAGGAAATCCTGACTTCTCATGATGGAAATACTCATAAGATAAGTATATCCTGGCTCATCAGCACAGCTACATGACAAGCAACTGCTGCTTGCCTATCTGATAAAATATTGAGAGGACTGACTGGAAGAGGAGAGCTGAAGGGAACAAGAGACAGGAGAAAAAGACAAAAGATGGAAATCTAGAGGAGAACTTGCTTCTTTTAGCAGACCCTGGCTGCTAAAAATGTGCAGGTTGGGTTTATTTTCTGGAGAGTGCAAAACATAGCAGACGTCTGCTACAGAGGTGAGGATTTTAACCTCTGAGCACCTGCTTGCAAATTGGAATCCAGAATCCAAATGTTGAGAGCCTTGGCATCCTAGAGGAGGTATGCAGTGAAGGTATCTCAGAAGGGGGATGTGTTGAGTCAGGAGATGCTTCAGGATAGTTAATAGAAATTGCAGAAGACAAACATACAGGAGATTGTGTCCAGTTCTAATCACCTTCTGAGGTTTAGGCACCTTTTTCAGGAGGAAGGTGACTTGTGTGGGTGCATATCCACTGAGTATTTCTGAAAATGCCTTTTCTTTTAAATAACTGAACAGAAAAATTTGTTTTCTTTTGAAGGAAGCGGGGTGGGAGGTATGAGGTGGTGTTCGTATGTTTTATGCAATGATGGGGATTACAGGCATAGTCTTATGCCTGGAACTAGAACCAAGACTCTCCTTTCTTTTAGTAAGTGGCATAACTACTAGACTTCAGAAACATGATCTCTTCCATGATTTTTTTTTGTTGTTGTTGTTTTTCTGTATCAGTGGGACATATTTTACAGGGAAACACAGCAGTGATTCAACTGAAAGACTGAAGAATGCCCTTTGTGCCATCTGGTAGTTAGATCAATCTCCTGGGCAGTGGCAAATGTAAAAAAAACCAACCTGGTGGACATGGTAAGTGCTCTGACAAGGACATTCTGGCATGAAGGCACAGCTTAATGACCTAAAGCAAAGCAGTGGTCACAGCTATGTTTTGCAAAAAGCTTCATCCTCTTGCCTAGATACATGGCTTTACATATTTACAAATTAAGTATATCTGTTGGATCAACCCTTTGAGGAGTGACAGTTTCATTTCTGTTTTGTGAATCCTGGTTGATTTCATGTAAGATAGGCTTTGACCTGCTTGACTTTGTAAAGGCCATGGCTGTTGTCAGACGCTCATGGTCTGTAGCTGTGCAAAAGACAGCAGAGAAGTGGTGAAGATCCTCCATTTATGCTGGTGCAATTAAAGTGATGGAGAGCAACAGCCAAAGGTTCCCCTTTCTGCTGTGTCCTCTGTGCCTCTGAGGTTTTACTCCAGTTACCAAGGTATTTGCAAAGCAAAAGAAATTGCACCTGAAAATGTTAACGTGCAATCTGATTGCCAAACATGTGTGCATTTTAAAGGATATTAATTTGGCTTGGTCTGCCTACCATTCCCAGGCTGTGGCTCTGCTTTCTTCCATATGGTATTTAAGCTGTGCTTCCCACAGCAGATTAGTCCCAGCACAGCCCATGGAAGGGTACATAGGGATGAGATGTGGATGATCTAATGGCAATCCATCATTGTTGAATAATTAATTTAAATTATAAGGGATTATACTCCCTAAGTATTGAGGACTTTGTCTTGCCTGGAGCTATGTTGTTACATGGTTTTCCATCAGATTTCGATTTTCATGTCTTTAATCATTTCTTAGTGGAGTTGCGGATGTCGTGGAGCAAGTTCAAAGCTATTGATGACATCTGTCTTGTGACTGAGTACTTTATAATCAGGGGGACAGCAGACCTTGGCTTCAGTCATAGAAGTGAAGAAAAAGAAGTCACCAGATCCTAACAGATCCCAGTTGTCCTGCCCTACTGTGCTGGGATTGGCTTTACTGTTCCTTATGCAGCCTCACCCCACTGGGTTTATCATTTTGCACAGACAAAAATTGTTTGCTTTTATGTGTAAAGGACTGTTATAAGAAACATTATTGAAAGCTTGTCCAAAACCCCTTTCTTACAGAAAATGGCTCAGTCAAGCCATTAATTCAGTGGCTTTTTTCTATAACACATCTGAGGCTTTTCTCTTCCTTAGATTGTGAATATTAAATAGAGGTTACCACCATTTGGCAATTGTCCCTGTAATTTTTCATAGTTTTACGGAACAGGTTTCCAAGACTAGAAATTCCTAACTGGAAAAATAACAGGCTCTGTACCTGGTAGCTGTTCTGGGTAATAAAAGGTGCATGTAAGTAGATACAACATTTCTCTGAATATGCTGGCTTTGGACCTGAATGATGTATGCAGCACTTTTAGATTCCAGCATGATGCTGAAAGGAGGTACCAGGGACTGAAGGTTATGTGCTTGCCTTTTGGCTGGTTTACATCCAAGTGTTCTTCTAACACCTTTACCTGATGATAAATCCTTTATTCTGTTGTAAATTGGAAATAATTAGGTAGAAGACAGGAAAGTTTCAGGCAAATAAGGTGGGAATTTGGGCAGTCCAAACCCAGGGGCCTGAACATTGATGATGTGGGGCCTAAGTTCTCCCATGACTCTCAGGAACAGCTCCAGGTCAGTGTTTTAAGTGGTAAATGGATGACACGATCATACTCCTCATCTTGGATTTCTTTATTTCACCTTCATTTCTCTCCTGGTTACTTTGGCTCCTTTCCTTCACAGAATAAATACTCACGTTCATGAATGTAACACTTTTTAACTTTGAGCTTACATGATTCTGTAGTGAGAACATAACTAATGTGTGTTCTTCCATGAGGATATGGGAAATAAAATGTAAGGGAAAAAAAAGACTTTTTAATTATATCTTGAAATGGGAAAATAAGGTAAATTAATGTCTCTACATAACTGCACGAGTTTTTTTGTCTAAAATAATATATGATTATTATAAACATAACAGAAAGTCAGACTTATGCGACTGATGCTTAACAGCTGTTGAGAAAAACCTGACAAACAAAGGCTTTGGCTGCATTTACACATCACCAACAATGTGGTAGAGTTGCCTCATTGAACCAAACAGGACTTGTCAGATCTATAGAGTTGTTTAGATTCATATACTATGTTGTAATATCCATATTTTGTTATTAATTTGTCGATACTTTCTCTTTTGTTTCTTTTTATTTAAGAAAAGAAGAGGTCAAACTGTTGCAATATATATGGTTAACTTAAAGCAAAAATGCTCATCAAAATATTTTCTCATTTGAAATAGGATGAGGAGTTGTGTGGAAGTGTTTTGCTCAAGTATGCCTTCAAATTCAGGACAGAAAATGTGCTTGTAAACAGGAAATTCTCTTTTGCAGGCTGCAGTGCCAAACACATCTTGATAGATACAGAAACAATCATAAAATGCTTTTTGTTTACAGAACTATTATTGCCCTAATAGATTAAATTTTGGAAGAGCTGACTGCAAGTTAGTGCAGAGGACATCAGGCAAGCAACCTCATGAACATTCGAGTGTGTTGGGAGTCTTCAGTTTGGTGGGTGCATATCTGAAATAAAACTATACTTTGAGTGAGGTTGAGCCTTTTTTCATTACACTTTAGATAATACTTGAATTAATGTCTGAAACAGAATCTGGTTCAGGTAATTCACAAGATACCTAAAAACCAAAAGGTCTTGGAAGGAGTTTTCCCCTTTTACTTTCTTTAACCAGCATAATGTATTCGACTGGGAGATTTTCTTCTGTCATTGTTTATCCTTTCTTGACCTAAAACTCATGCCAAAACAAGATTTTCATGCCAGATAGTGTTAATATTTACCCTGCCTAACAGCTCTTTCTTTCAAATAAGGTAATTTCCATGTGTGCTGCCCAGCAGGGTGTTTCAGATGAAGAATTGATATGATGTTGGGTATTTAATTTGGAGGTTCATATAACAGGTTTGCTATCCTTGCAGTTTTGGTAGTATCTGGAAGAAAAGTTTTGACATCTGTAATTGTCCACCCACCACTGAAACAGTCAGACATGCTTCATAATTATATGGAGAAACCTTATGGGCTCAGCTGCAAAATTGACTGTCCAAAGCAAATAATGGAGACTTGGCTGCAGAACACATTCCCCTCCTCAAATAAGACACGATCAGGGAGAGAAAACAATAAGACTCCTGCATGAAAAAGTGCTGTGGCATTTAATAGGATATGATAGTCTTTCTACATGAATTATGTACCAGCTTATAAAAATGAACAAGAAAAGATATTCTGCTTCTCCAATTCTGTATGACAATTAAAAAGTTATTTAGAACAGATGCTCACTTTCTAATTCTATGGAAATTTACAGGAATTATTTTAGAATTCTAGTAAATTACCTATTCCTAAGGATTACTTCATAACAAATTTTAAAGGATTTTATTCTCTCTAATGAAATCCTAAATGGTTTTTCCATATGAATCTAAAGGCTGTGGCTGGAAGGTCTGCTTTTCTTGAGAATCAAAGGAAAACACTGATTTCAGGGGGAGGCAGTGATTTTGGTGGTCTCTGTATATGAATTTCAAGTTTCTTAGTCAGTACAGCTGCTGTTTTATAGGGACCTCAGGGACAAACTAAGCAAGGCAAGCTTGAGTTGTCCCTGTGAACTGTGGGGCAATGCTGTGTTAGGTTTTGTCAGCGTAGCTGCTACAGGCAGATTCAGAAATCTGCTGTCAGTGACTGTAGGTTTTGGAGCACTGCCTTTAAGCTGTAGCTTTGTGGATTCCTGTAATGTATAATGGGATAGGCAGGAAGTTTTAGGGCAGTCATATGATATTATGATTTATAATATGGTTATAATATGATATTATAAATTACATTATAAATATTTGGTAATGTTCTTAATAGTGTGGGGTCTGAACATATATATGTTTATTGGTAAATCCGATACTTGCTGGTAAAAGGTACATGAGATGAGAAAGCTTGTTTTCTCTTAGATAGTAATATACTTTTATCTGCTTTTCTGGGATCAAAATGTACTTTTAATTAGCATTTCCCAGCAACCTCAACTGCTGCTTGCCTGTATCCCCCAACTGAGCACTGTTGTCACACATGACAACAATTTTCCATTCTTCCTTTTATCTAAGTTTGTGAACTAATAACTTGTGAAGATGATCCTTTCTGGCTTTGCAGATCTGGCATTTCTTGATTGTAAGAACCTAGTTTTACTCACTGTAACACACAGTAGCTTTGCTCTGTCAAAATGTTGTTTTGGTTATTCCAACATGTGTAGTTACGTATGGTAATTGGAGCTTGTAAAAATTTTTCCAGGGAAATATGTGTAAGTCTGTGTCTGGAGCTGAGGGTACATTAGTCTGTGTAAAACCTCAGCTGAATAAAGACAAAGTTTCCAACTTTGTAAACTAAATAAGTACTTCTCCGAGTCCCAGTTTCCCACAGTTTTTATTGTGTATACATAGCAGGATGTCTCAGACAGCTTGTCATGTGCAGAGAGGTTTCATGTGATGGGTGAGTTCATCACATGATACACGTTTACATCTTCCTTTTTCCTTTCTTTTTAGTCTGAGATTGAGCCACTGTTGCAAACTGAGCTTTTGGAAGAGAGCAGCAGTGACAATATTCATATAAACGAACTCCATTAATAAAGGGAACCTTTTGTGGTGGTTCACCGATTGTTGCCAAAGTCATACAGCTGGCTCTTTGCATCCTTCTAGAAAAGCCTTAGCAATAGCTAAGCATCATTTCTGACAGACCAGCGAGGTTTGGGACTCCTTGGAAACTCACAGGGATTGGTTTGATGGAGGGATTTTCCACATCAGACTCCCTGGGGTGCCTGTGCTTTCAAAGATAAGGGTTTCATCTCACAGCCTGCTGCGCTTCTCTCTTCGGAGGAAGGAGCTCACACCTCGCTCCCTGATTTTAGTGAAATCTGCCAGAACCCATCTCCTCCCTGTGCTGCTTAGGCAGCAGCACTGCTGGATTCAGTGGCCTCTTGTATCTCTGTAGAGCTTTTCAATGCAGGAGTCAGTGTGGGTTTCCGTTTGAGGAAAGACTTTGCTTGCAGCCCCTCAAATCCACAGCTGATCTGCCTCAGGCTGCCACTGTGAGTTGTCTCCAAACCTATAAGCATTTACATGAAAACTTTGTTGAATTTTGTGAAGGAACCCAAAGCCAAAATAGATGGAGAACACAAAGCCAGTTTGCCTGCAGCAAAGGAAATTCTGTTCTCCTCCATTCCCTCTTGTCAAGGTAGGGCGTGGGAAAGGAGGCTTGTAATTCTGGAAGCCTCCTGAACAGAAGTTTGCTTGGTGAAAAGTCATCATAAAGAGCTTTTATTACAATCAGAGGTAAGGATTTATGTCAGAACAAATCCATATAGGATGAATCCCTCTACCCTAATATAACTGCTTGGAAACAAGGTATCATTCTCTCTATCAGATGCTAGGCACTGAGAGCAGGGAATTGTGTTCTGGCCAAGAGGTACCTGAACAGAGGCTTCTTGAAGGTGTTGGTGGGTTTACCTCCTAAACTTCGGGGCCCCTGGAACACCCCACTTCCTGGGGGACAGCAGCTCTTTTTTCCCAATGGTCTCTATCCCCTGGTTTCCAGTACAAAGGAGCCTTGGATGAAGGGTTAAGGAGTGAGGTATCCTGTTCTCTACCATTCTCGTAGCCTTGGGACAGCAAAACCTCTGGCCTGTGCTGTACACCTTGAAGAACAGCAGAGATGCTGCTTGCAGACAGCCACTGCTACTGGTCACACCTGGAATCCTGACTATTCGGAATTTCATCCCAGCTTTATGCTTGGACTTCTGCAGGAACTTGAGGAATTCACGTAGGAAACGTAGTGTATTGTAAAAGTAATGCTTAAACCTGGCCCGTAAACCTGCATAGTATTCCAGTGAGCTGTAGCACGGAGGGGGATCAGTGAATCAGGGCAGATTGGAGGCTGAGCCATGGTCACTATTGTCATGTTGTGGCAGAGGAGGAACCTTGTCCTCAGAAGGATTTGCAAAAATAACTTGTGGACAGGCATTGCCATGGTCATCAGCAGTAGTGTTGCTCGGCAACTTGTGTTAATGTGTTAATGACCTAATTTGTTGTGTGTTAATGAGCTAATTTGGGGGGGAAAAAAAGGAAAAGAGGTAAAGGGGTGAATAAGAGAGAGAGCAGTGAGGAAAGCAACAGGTATAAGAGGTTTGGAAAGCATGATCTACATGGAAAAACGAAAGGAAAACTTTAGCAAAGTACTTTAAGGAGTAACCTGCAGGCTGTGGGCCAGGCAAAACTTTTCTGTCAGCACTTGCCTACCCGTTTTCTGAGCCGTTAACTCATGGACAAGCCCCAGGCTGTGGTGCCCATTTTCCCAATTTTTTTTTCCAGTGTGTGCCCCATGGAGTATTGGGGAACCCACAAGGCAGAGCCTTGGACTTGTTGGAGGAGGTTCCTGCTGTGGATCCAATAAGGTGGGGGAAGTGCCAGCATGGTTTAGCCTCAGGTGGCTGTGTGGAGCCTTGGAGGTTGTTTTGACACAGGGGACACTTCTGGATTAGACAAACATCTGAAAGGTATTGCAGAGTGATATTTAGTCCTCTTTTGGAGCAAGGGAAAGGTGTCATGTAGTTTTCCTGAGATCCCCAACTGATGACATTTTCCTATACTCTGTTTCATGCTTTAAGAAATAGAGTGTGAAGTTGGGGGAAAAACAGTGAAGCACATGGCGAGTGAAAGTGGGAAGGATATAAAGGGTGTGGTGAGATTCTACAAGTGTGAAATGTTGTTAGTAAGTCCTTTTTGATAATTGCTCCTTATCAGCACTGGAGTAGCCCCACCTTGAATCCTGTGTGCAGTTTTGGGCACCACAGTGTAACAAAGACATTAAGAAACTAGAGACCATCAAAGGAGAGTCATGAGGATGGTGAAGGGCCTTGAGGGGAAGCCGTATGAGGAGTGGCTGAGGTCACTTGGTCTGCTCAGCCTGGAGAAGAGGAGACTGAGGGAAGATGTTGTGGTCTTCAACATCCTTGTGAGGGGAAGCAGAGGGGCAGGCACCAATCTCTTCACTCTCATGACCAGGGACAGCACTCAAGGAAATGGCCTGAAGTGAACCAGGGAGGTTTAGGTTGGATGTCAGGAAAAGGTTCTTCCACCAGAGGGTGGCTGGGCACTGGAACGGGGTCCCCAGGGAAGTGGTCACAGCACCAAGCCCAGCAGAGCTCAAGAAGTGTTCAGACAATGCTCTCAGGGTCATGGTGTGACTCCTGGGGGTGTCCTACACAGGGCCAGGAGCCGGACTCAGTGATCCCATGGGTCCCTTCCAACTCTGGATATTCTCGGATTCTATGATTCTTCCAAATGCATGGGCTTGTCAGATGCAAGCTAAATACCAATACAACTGTGCTGCCACCCGCAGAAAATGTCACACATCTTGGCTGGGTGATGTATAGCCAAATGGAGTGGGAGTGAAATCTTTGGAAATGGAGGAATAGTTATTTCTCCTTGTGCAGACCTTTTTCTATTTAGTGTATAGTTCTTTCCCTTTCCTGTTCTTTTTTTTCCCCTCCGGAGTTGTTTCTAAATACTGATGAGACAACACAGGGTCCAACAAGGATTCACTTAAAGCATTTTAAAACTCTCTAAATTAAAATATTTTGGTAGAAGTCATAGGTCAGATTGCTCTTATTGTAGTGAGAGGTCTTGCTCTGTGCAACTGTGTGGTTTGGAGACCTCTGTGTTGGTTCTTTCCTAATTAAATGGAGAGCTGCTGCCTCCTTTCTGGCCTTCGAGCCTTTTACTACCTGAATCTGGAGAACAGGCTGTAAAACATTAAATATGGGAAAGCTGGGAAATGTGACACACTATAAATGTATGAAGGTAGGAGCTCAAATATGTGTGGACATAAAGATTTTATTTCTTTACATGAGGTTTAAATGAAGAGTCTGCAGTATAAATCTCTGCTTTCAAAGTGAACTATCACTTTTCAACAAGAAAGAAAGCAAGAATGACTATTAAGAATAAAACATTACACATCTCGGATGCACCAAGGCAAGCCTTGTAAGACCATCTATATATGCAAGTTAATGAAGAACCCCAACCTGCCCCCAAATATATCATAGGACTTTTTTTTTTAATCTGCAGCTTGGAATTGTATAGTTTTGTCTTTTTTTATTTGGTGAATAAGACATGCAAAGGCCACCATTATGCAATGAAACTGTCAAGAGACAGCTGGGAGGTCTTCATTTAATGCCCATTATGCCTCTTATTTGATATCTGTATCAGGCTCCTAATGGGTGGTAGGCGGGGGTGGAGGATGATGGTAGTTTGGAGGAAACAAGCTATAGCAGCTCCCTGGAAATCACTAGGGGGACAGGGAGGAGGTGATGTTTTAATAAGCAGAATAACTGAAAAGAGTTCCTTAAAACCTAAGGTATTTATATAAGCGCAGTTTCTGAATGCGCCGAGAAAACGGTTTTAACGCGTATGAATGAAAACTGAGAAATCTAAACATTTTAGATCTTCAGGCCAAATCTTGTTTGATTTTTGTCAGGCTTTTTGTCCAGCTGGATCAATCACATTACTGACTTTTTAAACAGAACTCTCCACTATGAGCTATGTGATTTCTGAAAGTAATTTTTCTCAGCTGGTTATTGAAGCAGTGGGAGCAGCAGCACTCACCAATATGACTGCTCTGAATATTTGTTGTGTAGGTGGACCTTAGAGGAAATCTGGTTCTTGCTAAACCTGGAACAATGGAGCACTCATCAGCTGATTATATGAGGCCTTCAGGCTTTCATGCTCCACTGCTGTGCATGGATATATTTCAACAAGTGAGCTTGACTTGTCTGTGTTTGGTGGTGTGGCAATATTTTCATCTTGTATTCTCAAACAATATTGTCTTAAGTCCATTGAAAAGCCACCCCAGTTGAAATTGCAGTAAAATCCATGTTACTGGAAGGGGATATAGTCAATTAGCCAATTATGTGTTTTGTTAAACTAATTTTTGATCTGCTTGCATCCTGTGTAGCGAAGCATCAGAAATCTCTGTTTGGTCTGGGGTATGTAGAACAAAAACCATCATTGTGTTACTGAAATGATGAACCCCAGGCAAGGAAGAAACAAGCATTAAGCTGAAGTAAGTTATTATTCAATGGAAACACGACGCTATCATACTTCATGTGAAAACCTCTCATGGCTGGGGGACTGCAGCTTTTCCTTCTCCCAGCAAGTCTGAAGTTAGTTTTGGCTTGAGGTGGAGTCAGAGGGTTGAGTATCTCTCAAAGACATTTTGTAGCTTCATATTGCACAGTCAGTGGTCTGAAATGGATGATTGCACTGAGGTGGGCTTCTGGACAGCATTGATATTCTGGGTTGTTGGCATGGGGTGGGTCTTGAAGAGGGAGCCTGCATCTCATAAAGATCCTATTGATAAAATGTGAATAAATGACCTCTGCATCTAGCTGTTATTGGTATTCTGGGGCATATTAACTGCATCTAAATTATTTCATAGGAAAGACCTAGAAAATTTATTTGACTTCAATGACCTCCTTAGAGAATGGGCTGTGTAATTTGCTGAATAGCTGAATAGCTTTTTTTTTTTTTTTCTCCCCCAATATACCTTTATGAGTTTCCCTGTTAGGAGCACTCTGATATAGGTTTACTTGATTTTGGCCCTTGCCAAGGGCTTTTAAATCACTTTCAGCCACATATGGGACTGTGTGATACCTCCCAGAAGTCAAGAGCATAAAAGAAATGAAGATCCAGCCTGGGCTGTTGTATAAGGCTATGACTATTATATTTATTGCTCTTATATGTTATCAGCTGCCTTCTTCGGTTCTGCTCCTTCTCCCACATCTACCTTTTACTTGTAGAGCTGAAATATCAGGGTCTCTCTGATGCCTTGGGAAGGCTGACCTAGGACAGAGGCTGGATAAAGCTAAGAGAATAAAGTAGATATTTATTAAAAGGCCTTTAAGGATACACCTTGGGCAGCACAAGAGCCTGACCCGGGCTACACCCAAGGTGGACCCAAAATGGTCACAAAATGGACAACTGGTCATGAGGTCTCACACTATTATAAATTTTGGTCCATTCACATATTGGGTTTAATTGTGCAATTACAGCTTCAGGTTGTCAAGTCCCATCCTTCTTCTTTTCTCTCTTCAGCCCACCCTTGTTTGTGCTTTTGGGCCTGAAAACTTGTATCTGTTGTCCTTGGTCTCCAGCAGGAAAGGATTTGTTTTGTCCCCCTGCTCTGTGAAGAGAGCTGACTGACACTGAATGTGAGCTCAGAACTATACCCCTAGGCAGCACAGAATCTGAAAAACATGAAAGCTAAAACTTAAGACATCATCTCAAATCCTTGTTAATTCAGACCTACACCCTCAATTCTGGGACAGGGAGGGCTGACTTGGCTGAGTTAGCCCGAGTACTCAGAGGAGCCAGCAGTGTCACTGTGATGTTTCGTGGGACCTCTCTTAAGCAGCTCAGACACTCTTAATCATATTGTGGCACAACGTGCCCTTGCATTTCCTAAATCACTGTCATTGCCAGAAGCTTTTCAAAATTGAGTCTTCATGGAGAGCTTATCACAAGCAGCTGAAAGAAACGCATCACCATGATGTCTGCTCTTGTGCATGTCATTGAAGCTCATTTAAAGCAATGTCATAGGCAAATAATGAAGTCTGTGGGTGTTAATTATGTTTTAATAATGCAATTCATTTTCCTCTGCATTAACTTTGCCTTTACAGAAAAAAAACACTCTCTCTCTCATTCTCTAAAAGGACCATTCTCCTATAGGTGATTTATAGCAATTATGCAAAGTGAATAAATGCTCTGTTACTGTGATATGATCATACATATGCCACCACCATTAACTGAAATTTATTCTTTGCTTTGAAGACCTATGCAGTGCAATAGGAGGTGTGAGCTGAAATAGCCTTTTACTGTTCTTTTAAAGCTGAAATAAAGAATATGACCGGGACAGTAGTGGCACGGTGACGCTGCTGTTGGAGTCCCGTTCTCAGGGATGGGTCACTAGATGGCAGCGATACACAGCAAAGCTGCCTTCTGCTCTTTGCTCCTCAGAAAACGTGCAACAATTTGAAAGGAAAAAAAAAAAACAAAACCAACAAAAAACCCAACAAACCAAAGAACCCATCTCTGCATGAACTTAAAACGATACATTTTTAATTCAAACGATTGTGTTCTTTTCCTTAATAGTTTTGACTACAGGGTGAGGTCGCGTTCTTACTGGAGAACACAACATGGAGCAGTCACAAGTTACCTTTGTGAAAGGTTTGTGTTTGGAAATGTTTGGAAATAACGCAAAAAACCCTTTCATTTTTACCAGTGTGCAGCCTAATTAACTCAAATGCTTACTGCTGAAGCAGCCATGGGTCTTGTGATGGGTAGGATGCAATTACATGGCAGAGCATGGGACCTTAAGTGCTCTGGGTAAATTTGGATTTGCAGGGTAACTGTCTGACAAATACTGTGGCTTAATCTCAGAAATGTGCTCACAGCATCTCTCTCTCCTAGTATACAGACTTTTGCCTGTTTCTCTGTTTTCTCTGCAGTGTATTTGAGCTTTCACTTGATTTGGACAAGTCCTTCTTTTCTAGATTATTTACATTGTGATAGACTCAGTGCAAAGGTTTTCTTCCTCCTGCGTTCCTCTGCAGCTCTTGGGTTCCAACACATTTCTCTTGCAAATGGAGCAACTCTGTACATCCTTAATATAAAATAATTTGCTTTCTGCCAGAAAATGGTAGGAAGAAAGCAGAAATGGTAAGTTTCCAAGAGAAATCAAAATGGGCTTGTCTTATAAATAAAGTAATTCATGGTGAAAGTGCAGACTAAGCTGTCTGCAGAAGTTTAAGAAATTACCCCCAGAGGTCTGCTTCACCCTTCTGCTGGAGACAGCCATCCCTGGAGCAGATATAAACCCATCTCCAGGGCTCAGCTACCTCACTGCTCCATATTAATGTGAATGGCACCTCGGGAAGATCCAGTTCCAGTCCTACTAATGGTAACTGGGAGGCAGTTTCTGTTTTAGTGATTCAGTTCTGGACCTGAAGCACACTGAGACACTAACTGACCTTCTGATTGTATTGGTTTCTTACCCAAGGTTTGCCATTTATATCCATAAGGCCTCTTTTTATTGTCATATAATCTGTATATGTGAAAAGTAGGCAAAGAATTCCATTTGTTGAAACACACATCATAGTTGAGCAGTGATTCAGCTTTCCTAGAGGTTCTCCTTTCCAGATTTTTGTGAAGCTCCTCTTCCAGTTTGTTTTTTTTTGTACTTTTTTTTTTCCTTTGGGGTTTGATCGTCTTTTTCTTGTTTGCTTTCCTTTTTTTCATGTAGATTTTCCAGGAAAGTCTGAGGAAGATTTTGAACTGCAGAGTCATTAAACTGATATTTCAATTTTTGTCTTCTTTTCATAACAGAATTTCTTCACTCTCAGCATTTTTCCTGAATAAAATTATGGTCTCACAGTTATACTAAATCATACTAAATCGAGTTTATGTACCCAGGGTTACATTTGGCCATTCCTTTGTGAGCAGGTAAGGATCCACCTGAGATTGAACTGTCATTCAACATTGATAAATCAGCAGAGCTGCCTTGTTTGCTTGCAGAGACATTTGAAGAACGTGCAGAGCTGGGGTGTGATTCATCCCCACTGGGAATGGAGTTTGGTGCAGCACCTTGAAGGGCACAGGGCTGGGTGCAGCTTAGCGTGCCCTGAGTTAAAGAGCAGAGAGTTTGTGCATTTGGTATTTAGATTTGGGCTTGTGCCTAAATCTCTCAGTACGATATTCCGTGGGCTTCAGAAATGCAGACTGTGAAATCATTTTATATGTCCTATAGCAACAAACCAACTCCTAGCTGTGGGGAAGCGCTGGTGGAAGCAGCTGTGTCCACAGCAGCAGGCTGAGGGGAGCCAGGGGGTGCTTTCTGGTGCTCTCATGGCTGCCATTCAGAGAGGGTGCCTGCTGAGGGGCATCCTGTCTCCTTCATGGGCTTTGCACCTGAGGTTCCCTTGAAACCAGGACATGGAAGACAGCTCTGGTGCATGGATGAACCTGCCCTTGATGTAGCTGGATTGCAATTAGGATGCAGAAGTAGAAACAAAGTATTGCTGAGGGTTTCTGTAGTATAGATATAACCTAAGTGTCCATAAGGTGTGGCTCTTGCATTGCTGTAGTCTTTATATTGCAGGATAAAATCCTGCAACCATGAATGAGGGAAGAGTTTACATGCCTGTGATGATTTGCCAGAGAGGAATTAGGGTAGGCCAGCTCAGGCTGATTGTAAGAATTCTCATCCTCCTTATGTCATAATCATTCTTCTCACCACAATGAACTTTTGCAGCCTTGTCTTTCAAGTCTGTCACTAGCCTTGCAGTCTGCAGCAGCAGCAGTGAGCAGTAGAGCCTTTCATCCTCTACAGCCAGGCAGGAGACTGGGGTCACTCCTGCCCAGTGGGTGATGGCTCTCCATCCCTCTCACAGCAAGGTTAGGCCCTAATTAAAGCCAATCTCTGAGGAATTTACAGCTATTACAGAGCACTCCCATCTGGGGGTGAGCTTCTGAGAGAGGATAATGCTTGTGCTCATGTTTCTGCACTAGTTTCCTGTCCTCATCCAGGTGCAACTCAAGCTGTTGGTGATTATCTCTAAATCCCACCATGTCTGGGACCTGTTACTTAAGACACGGCCTCTCACCCCGTACTAAGGTGTGGGGCACAGAACTGGCTGTTTGTTCCTAGGTAAAGGTTTCCATGGGAGGTTGTGGGGATTTCCTATTAGAAAGCTTCTCATTTCAGGAATTTGGCCCTTACCCTTCCTCCCTTCTCTCCCCTTGACAGCCTGCCAACACACAGGTCTTACGAATTTCCAACAGACTGTATGGATTAGCTGTTGTCCCTTTTCCTCTCTTTTTCTGGTTAAGATTTGTGGGGCAGTCGCTTTCTCGAGGTACTTTGGGGTTCAATAAATTACCAATAATTGGTTAATCAATGGCTTTAAATCGTTACATAATTCACCACTTACGTTGTTTATAGCTATCCTACCTTCCAATTTTTAGATTTTAAGCTATTTGCAACACATTTATCATTCATGTCTTCAGTATGTGTTGTTCCTTTCTCACAATCTCTTTCCAAAGTATCCTTAGAAGAGCATTAATAAGAAGTGTCACTAAACAGGGATTCATATTGTTATTTGTGGAGGAGGAAAAAATAATTTTCCTGTACAGAAAATCATCACTTGCTCTTAGTTTAAGAAAATGGAAGATGTTTGGAGTCTGATGGAAAGGCTCCTGAATCTTTTCCTTTTCTCTAGCCCTCACCTTTTTTTTTTTTTTTTGTATTGGCAGATCTTTTTGTGACAGAGCACTGTTTCAGTGTCCTCATAAGGATTCTACAGAAAAAAGTATTTGTTCTCTTGTCATCTTGAGGTTGATGGCTGCCTTCCCGTTTCCTCTTCTGGAAGCTGTCTGTTCCAATACCACAACAGTAAAGATTTGGATTCATTAATACAGCACCGATACTGGTTCCAGCAGGTTTTAATTGCAGTGAAGTGGAAAGAGGTTTCACTTGCTTTGTCCTGGTCTATCCCAGCTGCCAAGTAATGGTTGGTATCATATTTGTTCAGTCACTCCTACTGGGCCATTTTGGAGCATAGACAAATCATGAAAAATGGGTGTGGGCACCCATCCATTTCTTTTCTATAGCTGAATCCAGAACTGCTTAATTATGTATATATTGCTGTAAAGGGAAGAATCTTTCTGTCATCATGTATAAAAATGGATGAGGCATCCAGTCACATAAACTGTTACACCTCTAGCAACTGTGAAAGGCAGTGAAGGAGATGTAGAGCTCTCTTTACTTGCAGAGAATTCCCTTACAAGAGGAAAACTGAACGTTACCGTTGCAGTTCTACCAGCTCAGTGTCATGTGGTAGCTTCCTTTTGCACACGGTTGGAGGAAAGTCAGAGGGTGATGCATGGAGCTAATAAGGATTGGACAGCTATGCAAGGATGTAGCTGATGAGTCCATAAATGGGTAGACCACCAGCCAAACTCGTCTGAGCCACTGGAGGAGAGAAACAGAATACTGGATCTCTGAAACTCAAGTGATAAGTAAGTTGGGTATCTCCCTTCAGCCAGGACAGATGTCTAGGTTTTCCATACCCGTTTGTTCCTTGTATACAGGTTAAGGAGGAAAACTTGAAGCTGTCTTACTCAGTGGAAGTTGGTTGGATTGCTGTGAAAGGGTGGATAAAGTGCCTTTCAAAGCTGCACCCAGAACAGCTTCTGTTTGCTCCTGGTTGATCCCAAAACAGCTGGTCTTGCCTCAGTTAGGCAGGGCTTAAAGAGAAAAGGAATTAACCACGATGGGAACATCATCTCCCACATTGTTATGCTTGTAAAAAGAAAGTAAAGCAGCAGTGTTAGCCACAGCTTTGTGAGAGCTGGGAGCCCTGATGGCTCTCACTGTTAGTAAGGGAGACAGCTGCCTCTTGTGAGGCTACACCGACTCCCCCTCTCTCTGGATTTTACTTGAGGAGTTTGGACGTGAGAATGGGTCCTTTGTGCTGTGGTAAGCTGCCTTAGAACCGTACTGGGCAAATGGCAGTGAGGATAGCTTTTGTCTGAAAAATGAATTACTGTCAAAAGGCATATCCCCACCTTCAAAGTGCCAGAAAGAAAAAAACATCCTTACAACTTTCGGGAGCTCTTCCTGAATCTCAAATATACTTGAAGGTTTTACTCAGATCTTTCAGGACTGGAACTATGAGTGGGACTATTGCTGTATGAACATTAATGGATTTGATTATTCAAGAATGCCCTCAGTCTACATGTTCAAGAGCACGTGACTTGTGCTTTCATTCCCAGGGTCATAGTGAAAATTCCTTTTGCATTCTTTTCCCTACACAGCATATAGAGTGTTAGTGAGCATTTTCAGTATTTGTCATGCCCAAGGGGATAAACCTAAACCATCAGAATTTTCTTAGGGTTGTTGTTATCGCTAGAATAATTTCTGCTTCATGAAGATAAGCTCACCAAAGATGAATATGTGATAGATTTTTTTCCATCACTAATATGCACTTAAGTACATACATGAATGACAATCACAGAGGGCCAAAAATGTAACCATCAAATGATTGCAGAAAAATTGCTCAAAAATGTCCTCATGGCTTTGAATAACTGTGAAGGAGGCATCTTGTGCTTTTGATTAATTCCTGAGTATTCTTACCTGAACTCTCCCTTTTCTGTATTGTCATCACCAAAACCCACATGGAGACTCCTACAGATGTGTTCTCAATTTCAAATCCAGCATGGCTTCAAATTCAGGGAGTGCAAGTGGGAGAAGAATTTGGCTGTCCACTGGTATAGTTCAAATGTTAAGAAACAAATGCTGTGGTGTAACCCTGATTACTAAAGGAACAAGAAAGACCCTGTGATAACTGGAAGGTTGGACGAATTAGGGAAGGTGGCCAGGAGACTTCAGAGGTGGCTGACAGCCTCCATAAATCCCCCTCTGTCAGCTGAGGTCCCCAGGGGCTGCTGCATCAGTGGGGAGGAGCAGCTGTGCTCCTGCACTTCTGTCATACAGCAAACAGTCTTTGTGCAGTGCTCAGGCACTGCTCAGGCACATAGAACTGGTTTTCAGGGTTCACACTTCTCACTGGGGCCATCACCAGCTATAGGAGGAACTAGTAAATTGTGTCAGGTGGGGATTTCTTATAGTCTGAGCTGTTAGTAACTGAGAGTTTACAAACTCTGCTGTGTGCAGCAGCAATGAGCCATCCTCTAACTGGGAAACTGCAAATATCTCAAACCCAGCAATAAATATCTACAAGTTTCTATAACAACAACAACGCTTAAACACCACTGCAAGAAAACACTTATTAAAGCCTAGGTCTGCCCAAAATAGAGAGTTAAAGAGGCTTCAGTAACCTTTTTTTTTGAGGCTGAACTTGCCAGAGTTGATTCAGTCCTCCTGTAGCTTGGAATTGCTCAGCCAGAGAACTCCCATTCTCATGGTATGAAAGTATTGCCTTAAAACTATGTGTTTAAAATGTAACAGCCTGTAACAGTGAAAACCCATGGCTCCAGAAATCTGATTTACAAACCTTTTCAGAAACTTCGTTTACTAGGCCAGAGGTTTCCTACACTCTTTGGGAGAGGAAGCAGTGATCCCATCTCACTTTATGCTTCTTATTTACAGTGTGAATTAATTCAAGGAGTGCAGCTACTGACAGCATTCAGAGAACAGCAAACAGTGGCACGAGCCAGAGCCTGTGGGGAGAGCTGCCGATTCTGCTTTACTTCTGAAAACACGTTGTGTGAACACAGCCATACATGTCTGAGGTTGAACTTGGAGATGGCTGCCTCTCCATATTTCTTCTGCTAGGGTTAGATACAATATTTGGGATGTAGATTATTACAAGGAGATACTGGAAGAGTGGGACACTAGTTGAAGGTGGTGATCTATAAAAGGTTTACAGGAGGACTTCTGCCAGTGTTAAGTGGTCTTCAGTGGAGCCTTCAGGGACGAGGAGTTTCAGGTGCCTCTTAAACTGGGATGGCCATTAAATATTCACTTTGTTTTTAAAATGTGTATTTCATTGCAATACTCATTTTAACAAAATCATGACAGACTAATGAATCAGAATAATGAGGCCTCAAAGCTTTATTTCTTTTTCAGGAAGTAGAGGAAGTTCTGTGTAGCTTCTAAGATATTTCTTTATCACTGTGTATCTTGCTGATTAGAAGAGAATAAAGGGAATAATTTCCATTTTAAAGCTAAAGGACTGAAGCACAAAGAAGGCCGGACTTACCTGAATTCACCCTAAAAGAACTGGTATCCCAAATGCCAACTTGGCAGAGGATGTCATCTCTAAATACTTAATAAATAATCATGTGGATTATGCTGTGGGTGCAATGTGTGCTGTCTGGGAGATGAGTAAGCTGAGAAATACAGTCATTAGAATGCTTGTCTCAAAGGAAGCCTCAGGAAATGAATCCTCTTTCTCCAGGGAGTGTTTTGTCCTTGGTCACTCAAATGTCCTTTTAATGCTGGATTTATGGAACCGTGAATTGAAAGAGCCAGTGGTGTAAGAGCACAATTCCAAAAGGCAGTGAGCTGGTACACATGGAGCATGAGGGCAGTAAGAGTTGCTAGAAAAACATGATGTGTCAGTTTAGAGTTGGGTGAGGGAATAGATCGTTCTACCTTGGATCCTTAATGGAGATGGCTTTCCTACCTGTGTTCTGAACTTTCAGAGATAGACAAGAGTAAAAAGAAAATAGAAGAGATTTCAAATCTCAGTGAATATCAAGGGTTTAAAGCTAAAAATGAAATGCATTTATATATATTTTCGAAAAAAGAAGAAATACATCTATACATACATATACATAGCTAGCGAAGAGCAGAAAGTGGGAGATTTTTGCATGAAGCTATATTGGCATCTGCAAATATATGGCTTGCATGGTGGGAACCTCAAATTATTAGCAAAGGTGTAATTTAATTGCATGTTGTAAAACCTTTTCTGTTATTAATTGGGCTTTTAATACTGTTTGTGCTCAGGGAAGCTATAATCCCTTTATGGGCATGGGCATTAGGCAGACATGAAAGTGATGCATTAAAAGTTACATGGAGTGGAATTTTCACAAAACTGTAGAGTTTTCTTTGCATTTAAAGTTTTTAAACCAGGAGTGGGGTGCTTTCTGAAGAACATAACTCAGGGGGAACCTACAACCTTGAGAAAGAGCTCAGGGTCATGTTCAGTGGCCTGTCTTTTGGAGAAGGTCGTGTGGGGAAGACAAACTGGTTCCTTTCAGCTGTATGAATGAAAGAAGCTCTTGACTTTTTGTCTTGTAACTTAGAGTTAAAATATGCCTGCAAGCAAAAATGTGAGTGGATGTGTGTTAGGAAATAGAGAAGATCTGAGATTAAAAAAAGGCTGCTAAGAGGGACAGTAAAAGACAGATCTCTTCTGTATTTTCCTCAAAAATTTTGAGCAACCTAGAAGGAATGTTCTGGAAAAGTTATGGATGTTTTCATTAAGTCACTGAAGCTAGATACAAAATCTCTTCCAGTGGAAGTACTGTGCCTGGACCGAGTATGATGAACAGAGTGAGAGGGCTCACCTCGATGCTTGGAAACTTTTTGCAGGAGCTTGATTGAATACTTGTCTGGAGGAAAGACAAAACAAAACAAAAACCTCCCCCATTAATAGCCAAATAAAACCAGTGGCTTGACAAGTAGCTTTTCTCAGGTAGATAAAAGACATAGGAGCAAATGGGAAACATTAAATAATGGTCTGAACTGTGAAATTACAGGCAGATGACTTGCCCTTAGTCTTCAGGAGAAAATGGGTTAATCAAAAAGGGGAGCAACCACGACATTGCACCTGTGATAGAGAATGTAAATCAGTGGTGAAAATGGTATGCAGAGCTCCAGGGCTTGCTTAAATACTTCCTTTAAGAAAAATTTTAAACGGGAAGGATTACAGTGTACATTTTATTCCTACAGTGCATTTTAATGCATGTTTTTTTAGCAGCTCATTCATGAAGTAGATTCAAGCAGAATCTGGCCCAAACAATGCCTGTTTTGATTGTGATGTTGTTAAATAGTCCCTTTCTGCAATTCTGCATGTATCCAGTTCAATAGGTCCCAGCAATAATACAGAAATATAGTGATATTGTAGAAATACCTTGGTTAAATTAGCATATAAGACAGGAATACAGTGCATATTCTAGAGAGTCTACCCAAGTTATGCTGGATAACTTGAACATTGGCTTTGAGAGAGGGCTGTGGAAGACTCTTGCCATCAAAAGATCCAGTGTGTCAGGTGTGTGTAGAAAATAATTATATAGAGACTGTGGCTGAAGCCATCACAGTACAATATTTCATATTCTGGCCTGCAGAATTGTGATGGGGTATGTGCGTGCAGGAAACAGATGGGCATTTAAACACACAGATCATCTCAGGCAAGATGAGATTTACCTGCCCTAAATTAGATGTCTCAGTCTAGGTTAGTCAGCCTAAGCTCCTAATCTTTGCTGAACCAACCTTCGCCACAAGAAAGCAACAGTGTAAGGAAAATGATCAACCACACAGTGAATGGAAACTACTTGGTGCTGATAGGATTGTGGTAGTTGTAGCTCCAAAGTGGAGTTATTGATGAGTAAACCACCATCTGAGCATTTTCCTCTGAGTTGAAAGATGAAAAAATAGTAAGAGAACGCACTGTTTTCAAATATGTTGGAATAAAACCACTGAGTTTTTTAGCCCTGAGAATGCTGTTGCTCCCCTGGAGTACTTTTATTTTTTATGGCTGCATCCTGGAGCATCCTGGTGTGAGTCAAACTTTTTATGTTTCCCATTGTACGACAGCAAGGGGGAAATGCCTTATCATTCCACTCTGATTTTTTCTTACATTCCTTTTGGAAATTTTTATCACTAAGAAATGTTACTGACACACAGAAAAGACCAACTTTCTGGGGAAAACAAATCTTATCACTCTCTGCTGTTTGTATTGCCCATGTCTACCTTTGCTCCTGTCTTTCTTCCCTCAGCTCTTTCTACAGACCCTGTAAAATTAGTGCAGTGATGTTCCTGAGTGTCAGTGATGAAATGAAGGTTTCATAGCATTGCAGCCAGAAGATCTCTTGGCTGAACTGCAGGCCAGGTGAAGTTCTGGCAGGGGAGTTTGTGATACACTTTTCCACACTGTATTGCCAGGACAGTGCAGACTTTTTCCATGCTCATTTTCCCATTTGGGCTCTGGATTTTTGTTCATTGAACCCCTGGTAGAAAGTGGTTTAGGTGAGACATTTTCATCTGTTTCACAAAAGCAAAGAATATTTTGAATGCATTTCTTCCAGTAGTTTTCTGGAACCATCTGTTTAGTTAAAAAGAAGAAAA